>PVKA01050315.1:0-12786 GCA_004027165.1 Ctenomys sociabilis | reverse complement strand
TCTGCTTTCTTTCTTTTTTTTTTTTTTTTTTCGGGTATTGAAGTCAGGCCCTTGTGCTTACCAGGGAAGCACTTACTCTACTAAGCCATCTCCCAGGCCCAACCGATTCTCTTTTTTTTGTATTTTAGGGAAGAGTACAAGGATGTTCAGGGTCTCACTACTAGATCACACTTGTAGTGATTCACCTGTTTACAGCCTCCTAAGAGCTGGGGTTACAGGTGCACCCCATCACGCCTGTCTCAATTGCTGTCTCAGCGCACCCTGGGGTCCAGGCGGTGGGGGGGGGGGGGGACGCCACTGCCCTCTGCAAGTCCAGGGATCAAATCCCAGGGCCCTGCGCCTGCTTGCAGGTACTTTAATCAGCTGAGCTATTTGGCCGGCCCTCCAATTGCTGATTCTTTCAAGTATTTCTCACGCAGTTTGGTTTTTGTTCGTGAACTCTGCTTATCTATCTATCTTCAAGATTTCTACCTACTGTCTCTTCTGCTGACCTCAAACTTATTCCATTATTCTTGTCACTTTCTGAAACAGTTCTGGAAGTCCTCTTTCCTGAGTGTCTGTGGTCATGCTGCTGTGGCTGCCTTGATGTCCTGAGTCCCTTTCATGGCCAGCTTGGCTCTGCAGCAGTCCAGAGGCCACGCGGTGCCCCACCCGGTAAACGAGTCGGACGAGGACTCAGCATAACACTTTCAGGAGCCTGCGTTTCCATCCGACGGTACTGGCCAGTGGCAGTCACCATTTTTTTTTTTTTTTTAATCACACCTCATAAAGATACATAGGAAACAGGCTTCCAGAACTGCTTGAATAAATGGCAAGAGGGGTTTGATCCCCAGCACCACCAGTCATGCTGGCCCTGCCCGCAGGGTGCGCTGAGAACATTGAGGCTGAGTGTGGTGCCGGCATGCCTGTAATCCCAGCGCTTTGGAGGATGAAAACAAGAGGATCACTAGGAGTCTGATCTACTTAGTGAGACCCTGTAGATCCTGTACTAAATACATTTTTAAAAAAGGGCAACAATGGGATATCTGTGTTTGAAGGGAAGGGGTAGAATTTTGTGGCACATTAATAGCAATGTGTGCTTTATCATGATACATTTTAAAACTTTAAATATCCCTCATTTTTTTAAATTTATGTATTGGTCACAGGGTCTCACTATGCAGCTCAGACTTGTAGTGATCATCCTGTCTCAGCCTCCCTAGCACTGGGATTACAAGTGTGTGCCATCACACAGGGTCTGGGTGGCATGCAGTACCAGGGATTGAACCCGGGTCCTTGCACTTGCCAGACAGGCACTTAGACCACCGAGCTATCTCCCCAGCCCTCCCCCATAATTTATGGCCATCTCTTGTGAATAGCCAGCTGGGCTGGGAGGAGTGGGACAGCTCCAGAGCTACTGCACAGAAGGATGGCACACTGGGTTGAGGAGCGAAGACCCTGAGGCCATCGAGGTTGAGGCATTGTCAGACATGGCAGAAATACTAAGTTCTCCCAACTACTGAGGCAGCAGGAGCGTCCTGGTCAGCATGGCTTCAGCGCCCTCCCCACTCAGCAGGAAAGGATGGAGCCAGCTCAGGAACCGCAGCGGGCATAACCAGCCAGGTCAGCCAGGGACTCTCCCATTCTCATGGGTAAATGACGCTCAGCGGCCAACCCTCTCATGGCGCTGGGATTTGAGGATCTCCCTGCATGTGACCTGCCTGGGGACAGTGTGGAAGAGCAACCCAGCTCTTCCATACATATATCAGCAGTGCAGTGTCCGCACCCTCACAGGCTGTGCGGGGGGCCTAAAGACAGGTGTGACTTTCCTGTGCTGTGTCTGGGAGTTGAGAACCAACAGGGACTGCAAGCTGGCCTGCAGCAGTATGTGTGTACCTCTATAGGGGCCACCTGGGGGCTGGCTGGCCCTCTCCAGGCTCTCACCCGCCAGCCTGCCAGTGCCTGTCCAAGTCACACAGCAGCTGAGTGCACAGCTCAGCACAGGGCCGTGGACTAAGGAGGCACCAGCTGCGGCAGGACTATCCACCCACCTGCTCACAGTCTCCTTCCCTTTGAACCAGCAACATCCGAGCTCCTGGTCCACACAGTTCCTACCTTGCACAAAACCATACAGCTGCCCAGCCAGCACTTACCACGCTGGCCAGCCCTGCCCATCAGGTGACAGCGGCACTCAGCTAGGGACAGGGCCCCTTCTCAGAGGCCCCCAACTGACCTAAGCACCCCCTCATTGCCCTCCTGGTGGACATTTCTCCTATTCTTTCAGTCCTGGCTCCACCAGTCCAGGCGGGAGAGACAAGCCCTGAGAACTTGCTGCTGAGCGGGCCAGCAGCTCCTCTGCCCACACAGCACCTGGTGCCCTGCGTGGCAAGTACCTTCCTCACCCCTGTTTTGCACCTGAGAAGTGACCAGGGGACTGGTGGGGACAAATTCCTGTGCACCTGGCCCCTTCACCTGGGATCCAAGCTCTCCTCTCCAAGGAGCCCAAAGCCACGAAGAGCACGTGGACCCTAAACATCAGGTTTTCTTTCTGTGTCAGTTGCAGGGTGCCAGGGCTCTTGCTGTACACCAGGGGTCCTGGGGACACAAGCACCTGCCTCTTAGGATGTCTTACTGGACCTGTCAGGCCCCAGTGGAGAAGCTGCTGCCTGATGTGGTGACAGAAACACAGTGGAAGGAACCAGAGGGAGACCTGGTCCTGGGATGCCCCACAGTGGTGAGGAAGGGCATGTGGCATGCTCCAGGCAGGAACTACGCAGATGTAGGCTCTTGAAAGCTGAGGCCACACCGCGCCAGGCAAGGTCCCTTCCCAGCTGAATTACACAATGGATGACACCAGACTGGAATGTGCCAAGCACACTGCATCCAGGTGGCAAGACAGGAGTGGTTGGGAGCACAGCTGGAGGGTGCCCTCTGTCTTTTCACAGAAATGGGCCTGGTGTGTGAAGTAATGCTACACACCTTGTTCCCAGCACGCAGGAGGCAGAGGCAGGAGGATCACAAGTTTGAGGCCAGCCTGGGTCACAAAATGAGATCATCTCAAAAACAAAACCACAAACCCAAAACTCCACTGCTGGGTCTGAGCTATCTCTAGGAGGCTTTTCCCGAAGAGCGCTCTCAGCCAAGCAAGCAAACTGAGGAGACTGCCCGGCCCCAGCAGCCACAGGTCGAGTTAGATCTGCACAGTAGATGGGTAGGGCAATTCCCAAGATAGCCACAAGGGGGTGCCCACAACTATGAATAAACTCTGCGCCGCTGCGTGGGTGAAATTCTAAGGGACCCTGGTAGGACAAGGAAAATGCTCAGCAAGATTTCACCAGCTACCCACTGCCCAGGAAGCAAAATCTAAAGGATGAGCGCTGCCTGGTCAGAGGGAGCAGAGGACACGGGCTATTTCTACAGCAAACGCAGATGAGCCGCGCTTTAAGGGTAAAGACGACACCCCAGGTGTAAGGGGTTCATCCTAATGTTTAAGGTAACACCAAAATCGACAGCCCCAAACAGTCCCCCAAGAGGGCCATCACAGATCAAGTGACCTACAGCAATGGCACCTCCAACACCTTCCCATCCCACATCCAACCTGGTGTGATCCAGTGTGCAATTAAACATTACTGGATATACAGAGGCCAAAACGACAACACCTACAGCAACAGGCCCATGGCTCACGCCAAGGGCTGGAGCTGGCATCCGTGCGTTTATGTTGTGAAGTATTTGTAGCTGCTCATGGGGGTGCATATATGTAATCCCAGGATTTGGGAGGCTGAGGTGGGATGATCGTGGTGAGTTTGAGGCCAGCCTGAAGGACATACCGAAACGCTCAAAATAAAAGCAAACAAGGCATTTACAATAGTCAAAAAGAGGACGCAGGGAGAGGAAGGAGGAGGAGAAGGATCCATGTAAAGATCTGTAGAGAAAAACAAAATCTGTAGAGAATCTTAATGCTGCCAAGTGAAAAACACTAAATAATCTAAGAAAAGGCTACAGTATAGCTCAGTAATAGGGCATTTGCCTGGCACGCTGAGGGACTGTATTCAAGCCTAGCATCATCAGAAAAGAAAACAGAACCCAAGCCGGGCGTGGTGGCGCATGCCTTTAATCCCAGCACTTGGGAGGAGGCTGAGGCAGGAGGATTGTTGTGAGTTCGAGACCAGCCTGAGCTACAAAGTGAGCTTAAGGCCAGCCTGAACTGCATAGTGAGACCCTGTCTCAAAAAGACACACAAAAAAAAGAAAGAAAGAAAGAAAGAAAGAAAGAAAGAAAGAAAGAAAGAAAGAAAGAAAGAAAGAAAGAAAGAAAGAAAAAGAAAACAGAACCCGGTGTGGTGGCATATGCCAGTAATCCCAGCACTCAGGAGGCTGAGGTGAGAGGATCACTGTGAGTCTGAGGTGAGACTGGGCTACAGAGTTAGATCCTGTCTCAAAAAACAGACAGAAGGCCTAAATACATGGAGAGAAATACTACATTCTTGGATTGGAAGATTCAGTGTATGTAGTTAGAATCTCAAGCCCATCCAAATTGATCTAGTTTTCTTTGTTTGTTTTGTTAGGGTCTACAGGGTGTTCAGACTCTAGTGATCTGCCTGCCAAGAGCTGGGATTACAGGCAGTCGCACCACCATGCCCAGTCTCAATTGCAGTCTCAGGAGCCAGCACAGCAGGCCTGGGGCTTGCAGGCACTTTAATCCGCTGAGCTATTTGGCCAGCCCTAAAGTTCTAATGCAATGAGATCTATGTCCTTTTTATTATGCACTTCTTATTAATACCTTTTTGTAATCCATATGGTAATTCTAGTACCTGGGAAGACTAAGAGAACAGGGAACCAAAGCTTTGATTTGTAAAGAACAAATCATCACAATCTAAATTTAAGACTTACAAGCCTCCAATAACCAAGATTTGGAGAAAAAAGACATATAGTTGAATAGGGCATCCAGAACAGAACAATGGATTATTTGTAAGGGTTAATTACTGGTTGATACATGGGAGAGAAAATAATGTTTTGTTTTGTTTTTCTTTACTAGGGTCTCCCTAGGTCATCCAGGCTGACCTTGAACTCAAAACAACTCTCCTGCCTCAGCAGGACACTGCTGGGACTAGCTACAGTCTGAAAGATTTTCTCCTATCAGTTTTTACATTTAAATCTATGATTTATTTTGAGTTGCTTTTTGCATTTGATGGAAAGTATAGATTTTTATTTCCATTTTTAAAATTTTGTTTTCTAGTTGTTTCAGCACCATTTCTTAAAAAGACTGCCCTGCCTAGTGCGACAACAAATGCCTATAGCCCCAGCACTTGGAGGCTGAGGCAGGCAGGTTGTTGTGAGCTCAAGACCAGCAACAAAAAATAAGGCAACAAAATACTCCCCAAAACTCTCAACTCACCCAAAGCAGATCCAAGGGGTATCAGAGAGGAAGTCAAACAATCTGCTGGAAGATAAAACAGGTAAAACTCAGTAAAACATAGGCGTAGGTGAAGACTTTTCCACCAGAACTGTAATTTTACAAGAAGTAAAATAAAAAAATCAAGAAATGGGAGTCCAGGAAGATGGCTCAGTAGAATAAGTGCTTGCCTGGCAAGCACAAGGCCCTAAGTTCACCCTGGTTCCAAAAAGAAAAAAAAAAAAAAAAATCAAGAAATGGGATTAAAAAACTTCTACACAGAATAGCTCAGCGGACTAAGCACTTGCTTAGGTAAGTGCAGGGGCCAGGATTCGATTCCTGCTTCTGCATGCCGCCTTCAGGTGTGCTGAGCCGCAATGGAGTCCAGGCGTGGTGGCACCTGCCTGTAATCCCAGCACTTGGGAGGCAGAAAGCAGGAGGATCGCTATGAATGTGGACTGCATAGTGAGACCCTGTACAAAAAAAGGGGGCAACCCGCTCGGGATCCTCTTCTGTCGCTCTCTGACAGAAGCTTTTCTATCCACTGAAGTTTTTTCCTCAACCAAAAAAATAAAAAACCAAAGCTTCTACACAGAAAAAAAAAAAAAAAAAAAAAAAAAAAAAAAAAAAAAAAAAAAAAAAAAAAAAAAAAAAAAAAAAAAAAAAAAAAAAAAAAAAAAAAAAAAAAAAAAAAAAAAAAAAAAAAAAAAAAAATGTGAAGAGACAGCCTACAGAATGGGCAAAAATTTTTGCCAGCTACTCCTTGGACAGAGGGCTAATATCCAAAATATATAAAGAACCCCCCAAAAAATTAGGCTTCAAAAATAAAAGACCAATAAAAAAAAATGGGCAATTAAAATGAGCAGACACTTCTTAGAAGATGTACAAATGGACAAGAAATATGTGAAGAAATTCAGACCATTTCTGGCCATTAGAGAAATGCAAATTAAAATAACACTGATACCCCAAGATGATTGTAAACTGCATGAATTGCAAACATGTATTAATAAAATTGAAAATAAAACGAAACTGAGATTCATTGAAATTCCATCTTACCCCAGAAAAATGGGCACAACCACTCCCCCCCAAAAAATGCTATACACTCTTAGAAGGGCCTGGGAGATGGCTCAGTGGAATAAGCACTTCCCTGGCAAGTGCAAGGGCCAGAGTTCAATCTCCAGTTCCACCAAAAAAAAAAAAAAAATTATAATAATAAATAAAATAAAATAAAATAATAATAAACTTAAGTCATTTGTAGGGGAAAAAATGGATGCACCTTGATATAGTATTAAGTGAAACAAATCAAACATGCAAGCTTAAATATGTAATAAAGGTGAACAATCAGGTAGCACATTTACATTAGACACAGAAAAAAATACCTGACAATGGTCAACATTCATTCAAGACAAAAATCCTCAGCACGTACAAGTGCAAAGGACTGGCTGTACCTCAGACCAACAAAGGGCACCTGTGGGAGGGCTGTGGGCCCTGGCGGCGTGTTCCAGAGTGAAGCAGTGGGTGCTGCTGGGAAAGGAGCAGGGCTCTCTGCCTAGAGAGCCACCCGGCCCAGCACCAGGCAGGGGCAGATCTGGCTGTACACCTCCATGCCACTGCCGGAAGCCCTTCCAGGAGCTTGCTTGTTCTCTCTCTCTCTCTCTCTCTCTCTCTCTCTCTCTCTCTCTCTTTTTCTCTCGTCTTTTGGTTTTCTTTTGAGATGGGATCTCCCTGCATGGCCTAGGGTGGTCTCAAAATTATGGTGATCCTCCTGCCTCAGCCTCTGGAGTACTGGGATTACAGGCACGTACCACCAGGCCCAACCTCTCTTTTTGAGTCTGCTCTTTTGCACTCGGTTTTTTTATTATTTCTCTTTTCTTTTTATTTTTCCTCCTCTTCCTCCTCCTTCTCTTCCTTTTTCTTCTTATTTTGTGGTGCCAGGGGTCAGACCTAAGGCTTCCTGCATATGAGGCAAGCCTCTACCACTGGGCCATGTGCCCACCAGCCCCCTGGAAGCTCTGCCTGGAAATGAATGGCAGAAAGGGTTGGAATCAGAAAGGAACACACAGGAATACTGGCTTTACCATGCACTGCCCTGTGACCTGGACTTGTGGCTTCACCTGAGACCACTTCCTTGTGTGCAAACTAGGATTGAAAAGAAGTGGGTACAGCTAGGCAAGGTGGCACACACATGTGGTCCCAGCACTGTGGAGGCTGAGGCAGGAGGACTTTCATGAGTTCAAGGCCAGCCTGAACTGTAGAACGAGATCCTGTCCTAAGCAAGCAAAAGCAGAACATAGGTTTGGGACCAGGGATTATTTATCTCCTATGCTCCGCTCAGTGCCTGGCACCCATCAAATTTCCCATAAGTGGCAGTTTTAAAACAACAAAAAATAACAGAGTGGCTGTTGATGAGGCCACAGGATGAGGAGGGGATAAATTTCAAGACAGTCTAAATTTCCCTACATTTATAAGAACACGTATTTTTATGTTGCTTAAAAATCCGGACAAGAAAGTTATGTTTAAGTGACTAAGAAAATAAAAACCAATCCAGATCTAGTGTTTTTACACACACCCAAGGCCTGGAAAGAAAGCTGAGGCTTCCCACAGAGGCTTGGGGTGTGTCCGGGCTTTTCCCAGCCTGCCCAGTGTCAGCTGCGGGTCACCAGGTCAGCAGGCAGGTGGCAGCAGAGAGCCATCAGTGCTCACCAGTGTCACTGAGGGGTGGTGGTCCTACAGCCATGCCCATGGGCTCCTGTCCTGCAGTCTCCATGGGAGACAAGGGCAGAGCCATGGCAGCATGTGGGAAGGGCAGCTCCATCCCTAATGCATGAAGCTGGAAGTGCAAGTTATTTTTATAAAATATAAATATAGAAGATGTCTAAAGGCTGCCTATGGTGGCTAGACCTGTAATCCCAGTGCTTGGGAGGCTGAGGCAGGGAATATGAAGTTAGGTTGGGTTACATAAACAAGTTCAAGGCCAACCTGAACTCTGTCTCGAAAAAAAAAAATTAAAGCCAGGCACTGGGGCATACGCCTGCAATCCTTGTGCTCTGGGAGGCTGAGGCCAGAAGATCACAAGTTCAAGTCCAGTCCCAAGGACTTAGCAAGACTGTCTCAAAATACAACATAAAAAGTGCTGGGAATGTAGTTCCGTGTGCTCCAACATGCTGCCCAGTGAATTGAAGTGTCATAATCATTTTTATACCCCGAGGAAGCAATACTTTGGCACTAAATGTTTGCAGGCCAATGGATGGACGGATCACTGCCACAAGGCATTGTGGGTACAGTAGGCTCTAAAGGGTAGTCCTGACCACATAGGCATTTATAAGCATTTATTTGCTCACCCAAACTTATGGCAGCACATTTTTGTGATCTTAGCATTCAGGAGGCTGAGGCAGGAGGATCTCGAGTTCCAGTTCAGGGAAAGTTTCCTGCCACTAGATCCTCACGCTGAATTTCAAAGCTTTGAAGAGGACACATCAGTCAGTGGTGGCCAATTTGTGGGCATGTGCCACAGCCAGCTGTTTGTTATCACTGAACTGTTTTTGTTTGTTTCTTTGTTTTTGGTGGAACTGGGGATTGAACTCAGACCCTTGTGCTTCCCAGGCAAGTGCTTATTCTACTGAGCTATCTCCCAGGCCCCTATTTGTTATCGCTGAGAGATCTAAAAGCTTCTCCATCACTAGGACACCTGTTCCTCCACTAGGCAAGGGCAGCAAGACAGAGGGGCTGTTCGGAGGGACAGAGTCTCTATCTAAAGATCTGCATCCACCTCTGAGTGGCTCACAACCAGGGACCACACAGGGCACGCAGAGGGTGGCTGTGTGCTGTGAGTGCACAAGCACCACACAGCAGAGAGGGCCTTTCGTCTTCGTACAGTTTCATCGCGTTACATGTTGCACACAATATTTGTCTATTCATGGGACAAAGGGATGGCTTTTAGTACATTTCAGGTTATGTACCCACCATCATACCCCGGTGTTAGGAGGATTCAGTCACCTCTAAAAGATTCCCTGTGCTCCTGGCGACAACAAATTTGATTCCTGCCTCCACAGGCACGCCTTCCTGCTCAAAGCAGAAAGAAAAAGAACACCTACCTGCTCAGAGTTCTGCGCTTTGAAGGATGCTGGAGTGGTGGCAGGCGAGTGACAGGGTGAAGACTAGAGGTCACTTCTGCCACTACTGCCCACGGGGGAGAGCCCTTGCCCAGGAAGCCTTCCTCCCTGGCCACATTGGCACTTGCCCAAGATGCTTTTCATTGGCAACACCTGACTGGCCCAGCATCTGGGCAGAAGTGAGGGCCACTCACTGGTTAAGGATGGGCACACTGTCCCAGGAAGCCAGTGATGTATCTAGATGTCATGAACCTTCAGGTTAGGGCAGGCCCTCGCGGTTCAGTTTGTTGCCTGTGGCCACCGTCCTTGATTTGCATCCCTTTTGAGAGGATGGGGTGTACAGAGCACGTGGCTGCTCTTGGCATCCCTGCAGCACCCCCGCAGCTCAGGAACAGAACCTGCAGAGCCACCCAAGATCTATAAAGCTTATCACCCTGGCTCTACTGAGGCCTGGGGGCTGAATAAAGTGTCCTCTCTCAGGGCAGTGGCCGTGTTTGTGGTGGGACCTCCACCTGGGTAGGCCTCTCTTCCTGTGCCAGTAAATTCCTTCCTCTGAGCAGGTATTGATGGGCCAGCCAGCCAGTTTTATCCATTCAGAAAGCACATCACCATGGCAACCGCCTTTGTTCGGAAACACACTCTGTCCCCTTTAACTGAGACTGCATAATTCCTACTTACATGGCTCCTGTGCTTCCAATATCTCGCTAAAAGGCAGGTCTGTCCATAGGAAATACAAAAATTATCATTTATGAGTCCATACCTGTACCTGCCAAATAACTGCCAACTGAAAACCCAACAGAATCAACCGCATCTGACACCTGTCAGATCTGACTGGCTATAGGACTCCTCAGAGCTGGTCTGGCCTAACCCAGCAAGAAACATTTTGAAAAATAATATTAATAAAATACCACTGCAATGGCAATGGGTGTGGCCTGCAATTATTACCCTCCCGGCTGGGTTGTGGGTAGCTGGAGAGGGTGGGTTCAACAAAGTCCTGAGTCTTAAGCCAGAAGCCAGGAGCTCAGGGGATGAAATGGCAGGGTGTTTGATGCTGGAGGCCTTCTGCCTCTTCAAGGTGGCTTGGAACCCTGTGAAACACTGCCTTTGTTCAACAGCAACCACACTGTGTCAGTATGACTTGATTTAATAAACCTCAGCAGGACACAAGTACGTCATCTGTCAAGGCAAACAACAGTGCATACTTGGAGAGTCCAATTTGAGGAATTAAGGACCCCGAAAGTGAAAGTGCTTCACAGACCCAAAGTCACTCAAACTGCTGTGATGGAGGAGGAAACAGTGGTCTATCAGAAGTCCGGCCTCCCACAGGCCCTAGCAGCTAATGAGAGGCAACTGTGTCCAGGGAACTCCAGCTGTCATCTCTAGCCGGCTTTCTAAGGCTGGTTCACTTCCCTCAGCCCAGGCCTGGGCCAGGATAGAAACGTCCTGGGTTCCTACTCCAGCTCTGCCATTTATTGTTGCACAGTCTAGGACAGACACTTGTGCTCTGCTGCCTCGTCTGCTGCTTTGGGAGGAAGGGTTGCCTTAGGTTTAAATCAAAACCTCTCCCAAATGGCTGTGTGGTCAGAGGTGGGGTTCCAGAAGGCAGCGAGAGAGTCTCGGGTGCTGCTAGAGATGGGACCGAGTGAGGAAGTAGGTTCCCTGGGGATGGCTTCCTCTTATTCCTCCCTCTAGCTGCATTCTGGCTCCCAGGAAACAAACAGATGCCTTGTCACTCTGGCCACAAAATCAGCCTTCTATGGACTGCAGTCTCTGAAACCCTTGTGTTTGTCAGGTAAGCGTCTATTCTACTGAGCTATCTCCCCGGCCACCCGTGTCAGGTCCTTGGTAGTGGGTGAGACCCTTTACGCCCAGTTGGTCTGTCCTTTGCGACACCACGGGGCTTGCCATCAAGCCCCGGGGCACTCTGAGGGCCCAGTGGCCTCGTACGGTGCCAGTAGCTCCACTGAGCCCGGGCCTTGCCCTTGGCGCGACCCAGCTCCTCAAGAGCTCCCCTCTGCTCAGCGCAGGCGCAGGTCCCACCTCTTCCAGCCCGGTGCCCAGGGCGCTCTCGGCGCCCCCTCCTCCTCCGCGGCGTCACCGATGCTCGGGCGACCCCGCCCAGCTCCCTGCGCCGCTGAGGCCGCGGCGTCCGCGGGCGCGCGGGGCGGAGGCGGTTGGCTCTGCAGGGCGCGACCCAGACCGCAGGGGGCGCGGAGGCCGCCGAGGCAGCGGGCCGACCGCGCCCAGCCCGCTCTGCTCCCGCTGGAAAGCGCTGGGGTTGGCCCCAGGTGACGTTGAACTCATCCTCGAGGTGCTTGGGGAGCCCAGGGCCCGGGACACAGTGCGCACGCGAAGAATTGTTTGGAAAACAATGGCCACCCTGCCCTGCCTCGTCTCTAACCTCAGCTGGGTCACCCAGTGGGTCAGCAGGGTTTCAGAAAATAACTGGGTTGGGGGTCCAGGGAGATGCGGAGGTCCGGGGAGATGGCTCAGTGGAATAACCGCTTCCCTGACAAGTGCGTAGGGCATGAGTTCAATCCCCGGTTCCGCAAAAAAATAAGAAAAAAATAACTGGGTAGAGGAGGCTGGCTTTTTGCGCATGAATTGCATCCCTAACCCTTTAACTTTTGTTTTATTAATTCAGTACTCAGGAATAGACCATGAGCTGTTTGTTTTTGTTGGTGTTAGCATTTGAACCCAGGACCTTGTGTTTACGAGGCAAACATTGTACCACTGAACTATGTCCCTGGCCCCTATTTTGTTTTTTTTGAGACAGAGTTGCACTATTCAATTCAGGCTGACCTTGAACTCACTTTGTAGTCCAAACTGGCTACAAAGCCTCCTCGGGGGCTAAATTCTTTAAGAATTATATTTTGGGGCCAGGGAGATGGCTCAGTAGAATAAGGGCTTGCCTGCAAGCCTAAGGAACTGAGTTCAACCCCCGGTTCCGCAAAAAAAAAAAAAAAAAAAAAAAAAAATTGTGTTTTATTTTTTTAAATTTCAGATAGGTCAGGTGTGATGAAACAGGTCTGTAATCCCAGCATTGGGAAAGTTGAGGCAGGAGGATCACTGCAAGTTTGAAGTGAGCCTGGGCTACAAACAAAGTGAGTTCAAGGCCAGCCTGAACTGCAGAACTAGGCCCTGTCTAAACAGGCCGGGCGTGGTGGCACATGCCTGTAATCCCAGCACTCAGGAGGCTGAGGCAGGAGGATTGTTGTGAGTTTGAGACCAGCCTGAGCTACAAAGTGAGCTTAAGGCCAGCCTGAACTGCATAGTGAGACCCTGTCTCAAAAAGAAAAAGAAAAAA
>PVKA01050314.1:0-12807 GCA_004027165.1 Ctenomys sociabilis | reverse complement strand
GGTATTGTACAAGGTGCATACATGATATTATATTTACAGGTTTTTTTATAGCTGAATTATATCAAAAATTCAATAATTATTTACCTAGTGGATGACCATAGCACTAAAAGCCGACATAATATCCTGTCCAACCACCATTAGTGCAGATCTTGCCTATCATAGAATTATGTAGAAGCACAGCGTTATCTATCCCAACTGTCTGAGATACCATCTCACTCCAGAAAGAATGGCTATCATAAGGAAATCAACCAACAACAAATGTTGGAGAGGTTGTGGGGAAAAGGGAACACTTATCCACTGCTGGTGAGAATGTAGACTAGTACAACCGTTGTGGAGGTCAGTATGGAGACTCCTCAAAAGAATAGAACTAGAAATCCCATTCAAGCCAGTATCCCCCGACTGGGAATTTTCCCAAAGGATTTGGATACATTGTATCATAGAGATATATGTGTACCTATGTTTATAGCAGCACAATGTGTGATAGCAAAATCTTGGAAACAACCAAGATGTCCATCACATGAGGAATGGTTGAAAAAGATGTGATATTTCTATATAATGGAGTATTACTCAGCTATTAAGAATGATAAGTTTGAAACATTTATACTGAAGTGGATGCCACTTGAACATATACTCATAAGTGAAACAGACACACATGTGTAAATATCGTATAGTCTCCCTAGTATAACAAGCAAAAAGCAGAAATACAAAAGGAAGTGTACAACAAGTAAAATCAATTGAGTCAGATAAGGCAAAGTGAATGGCATATGCTGCAGGATACTAATCAGCCCAGTTGATTCTTTCAAGAGCTTCCTGTGGGAATATATGTTTGTTCATGAACTCTTTACCTACCCCTATGTCTTCAAGAGTTCCTCCTACTTTCTTTTCCAGGAGATTGAGTGTTTTTGTTTTAATGTTTATATCTTTAATCCATTTTTATTTTAACTTAGTGCATGGTGATAGAGCTGGGTCAAGTTTTAGTTTTTGGCATGTAGAAAGCCATGTTTTCCAGCACCATTTGTTAAAGAGGCTGTCTTTCTTCCAGTGAGCTTGTGTAGCCCCTTTGTTGAAGATCAGATGGCTGAGTGTTTTCGTAGAAGCCTCTGCATCTTCTAATCTATGCCACTGATCCTCAGGTCTATTTTGTTGCCAATACCATGTTGATTTTATCACAGTGGCTTTGTAGTATAATTTCAAATCAGGAATTGTGATGCCTCCTGCCTTGTCTTTATTGGCCAAGGTTGCCTTTGCTATTCTAGGTTGTTTGTGGTTCCAAATAAATTTCAGGATTGATTTCTCTATGTCTGGGAGGTATGTTGGTGGCAGTTTGATAGGTATCGCATTAAATCTGTGCAGCAATTTTGGGAGTATGGCCGTCTTCACAATGTTGGTTCTTCCTATCCAGGAGCAGGGAATATCTTTCCATTTTCTGAAATCCTCTATAATCTCTTTTCTTAGGGTGTTGTAATTTTCCATGAAAAGATCTTTGACTTCCTTGGTTAAGTGAATCCCAAGGTATTTCATTTTCCACGGTGCTATTGTAAAAGGTATTATTTCTATTGTTTCCCTTTCAGTGTGCTTGTTATCTGTGTAGAGGAATGCTGGGCTGGGGTTTGATTTCCAGTGTGCATGCTGGCTCCGATGAACTGCGATTGAGACTGGGCGTGGTAGCACTTGTCTGTAATCCCAGCGCTTGGGAGGCTGAAAACAGGAGGATCACTATGAGTCTGATCTGTGTAGTGAGACCCTGTAGACCCTGTAAACTGTGTACTAGATACATTAAAAGAAAGAAAGAAAGAAAGAAAGAAAGAAAGAAAGAAAGAAAGAAAGAAAGAAAGAAAGAAAGAAAGAAAAAAGAAAATCTGGAACCTAAGTCTGATACTTTCCAAATGTAAAATAAATAAATAAATAAATGAAATAAAAGCACTAAAGTTATACAAACTGTGGAACTTAAAAATGTAACAGAGGCTGGAGAGATAGCTCAGCAGTCTAAGCCCCTGCCTAGCAAGTACAATGCAAAGTCTGGAGTTCTATCCTTCATACCACATGCTGTGCCTGCCATGGAACTCCAGGCATGTCATGCCAGCCCCCAAATAATAGCAAGACCCTGTATCAAATAAACAAGTTTTTAAAAAAATATAATGAGGGAGGGGGAGTGTGTAGGGACTTTATATTTTAAAATGATTTTCAATAAGAATAGGCAGGCTGTGTTATTAGCACAAATATTAAATAGCATTGTAAGTAAATATCAATATTAAAATAAATAAAATTAAAAACCTCTAACAAATATAATGCTAGAAATCACTGATAAATGTGCCTTTTTTCACCACTGCATGCTGATAGTCTGATCTGCCTCAATGTATAGCCAAGGTGCTTTGGAAAGTAGGATTTTAGGAATTTAAATTTTCAGGCAGGCAAGTCCTTATGATTTAGAATGTGTCTTTCTATGTACTTAGACACTAGAGAGGCATACTTTTTATTCAAAACTTTAATAGTAAATTAGTCTTCTAAAACTTAGATACTTTTTGCCCATCAGAATATAATAATCAAGACAGCTGACATTAAGTCATGAGGACAGCACACGCATAAAAAGGCACGCGTGTCCTGTGGGTGAGGGACTGGGCTGGTACCGATTCCTTGAAGGACATTTGCCACCCTTCCAAATGATGAATGGTATACTCCCACTTCCACTGCCAGGAATTTATCTTATGTAAGTACACAAAAACAGACATTTAGAGATATTCGTTATAACAGTGTCTGTGAGCTAAAAGCCTAGAATGCTCCTAACTATTCAAAAGTACAAACAGCATATTAAAGAATAGATAGAGTGAGACAAGGAGCTTCATCTCTTGCAAAGGGGAAAGAGTCCTGGAGACCGAGGGTGAGAGAAGAGGAGGAAGGAGAGGGGAAACCAGAACAAAGGAGCCTAATAATCTCAATAACTGCAAGTGTTACATGCCATACACATGAAATAAGATTAATAATATCAACAAAAATGAATGAAAGGGGAAAGGGATTTAGAGAATGAGGGAGCAGAGCGGACTTTAAAAAAAAGAATCAAGATGAATTATCTATGTGTACCTACTCCCAAAGATGATTGGAAACTACATGATTTGCAAACACGTACTCATTAAAAAGAAATTAGGTCCAAGGGGAATGGATTGGTGGTGATGGATTTGAAGTGGCATCGCTTGGTGTTATGTTGACAGCTGGATAAGGAAAAGACAGTCATGGCTCATCCAGCCTGGGCAATAGGATAAATGTCAAGGCATACTGGAGACAGGGGTAGGATATGGTGTTTGTGGGATTCCTTAGGTGGAGATATCTCCACCTAGAAGTGCAGCATTACCTGGTAGTCCTGGTGTTCATGTGGAGACTGTGACTTAACGGAGAGACACATAAAGATAAGAACAGAGTAGGGAGGAGCACTTTTATCAAGATTTTAGGAAAGTACATATTGTTCAATGAGGCATACATGAAACAAGTTAAGATAGCCTTGTTTGGAAAAGCAAGGAGAAGGGGGTAAGATTTAAAAGGAGGTAAGACAGTAAATATAAATTTCTAAACTTGTACAATCTAAGATGCATAATTGGCTAAAAAATACTGAGACTTGAAACATTATGTACTTATGAGTAAAACTATAAAACTTTAAGATGGTTTAGGTAGCACTTGAACTCAGTTCCATCTTAATGCAGGCAGTATTCACTTAGCCAAATTTCTCTGCTGTCATGTAACTCAGTTGTGCTCCAAATTTCCTCTACTGTCATAATGTACTGTCAATGAAAGGACATCTAGTGCAATGAGTCAACCCTACAGAGTTCCATTAAAAGTCAACAATAATTATCAAGAAATCCCTGAATTCCTATCCACATGTGATGTAGAAGTAATGTGTGCTTACTAATACAGTTATCCATGCCTGACTCAGGAGTCACATCAATGCATTCTATTTTTAGCCCCCAGTAAAGGCTCCCAAGGCAGGTGACTTCTAGATTCCTCTTCTGGAGATAAAGAAATAGAGACCCTGAGAGATTATAAGGTCAAATGGTTGATAAATGAGGGCATACACACAGAAAGTCACACCCAGTGTCTCTTCAAAATGCTTTTCCACATGCTATGTTATCCCCCTCTCAGGACAATAGCGCCTACCTATCTATTTTGTGGGCCATTTAAAAACTTACCTGGAGAATTTATGGGGCCCCTGGATCTGATTCTCTAGTCTGGCTGGCCCCTAGATTACATTCAGGGAAACATTATTGTGTGTGTTTTGAGACTAATTTCTCATGTCAACTCACTAGAAATACAGTGAAAAGCATTGCTGTTGATTACGCTAAAACTTCTTGAAAGGGAGAATTTTAACTTTTAGAGACATAAAGTACTATTGTGTGTGTGTGTGTGTGTGTGTGTGTGTGTGTGCGCACGTGTGTATATTTAGCTGAACTTATGAGTTCAGGTGAATTCAGGCTTCCTTTTTAGGTCTGGCCAGTGGTGTAGGCCACTTCTTCACACACTCCCTGGTCAGTGTGGCTTTACCAGGAGTCACATCATTTGCCTCTTTCTTCTTAGGCATCAACAAGAACCAGCTGGGCGTATGTGGCTGGATTCTGTTTTCCCTGTCCCTTCTGTTGATGATTATGACCTTTCCCATCTCCATATGGATGTGCCTGAAGGTAACACCTTGGGAAATAAATGGGGCTCTTCCAGGGAGCTGAGGAGCCATTAGGACTAAATGCCATCCCTTAATCTCTCAGATCATTAAGGAGTATGAACGTGCTGTTGTATTCCGACTGGGACGCATCCAAGCTGACAAGGCCAAAGGACCAGGTATGACCTTGTGGCTGCCCTATCACAGTCCTGGTTACCTCTTACTACTGCTTCAGTCACCAGTGCTCTTCCTAGTAGCACCTCTCAAGACTCAAAGAAAAATTATCAGAACTTGAGCCTTGTCTTTCTGCACAGTGGAAGGACCTCGTCATGTTATGCAAGTTAGTGGAAATGGTCACTGGTTTGAGAGGTTAGAAATCTAGACCCGTTTCCTAACCTTTCCTGTGAGAAGTCTAGTGAATCTGGACATGGAATGGTAGATGCATTGGCTGTGTGTTACCAGGGGCCACTGAGAGTATACTGGGAGAAGGAAGAGACAGCAAACTTAGGCCTTTGAGTCACTCAGAGTGTTCAAACAGCTAGATTGTTTTCTAACTCTTTGAAAAGAACTACTGCAAAAGCAAAAGATAATTTCTTCTTATTGTAAACTGATTAATGGACAGAGCTAGATGCCATTGCACAACTTCTTTTTTTCAAATCCCCTGGTTTTTAAAATATAGATTATGAAGCCAATGTAGATCGAATGATTTACCAATCATTGTTCTTACAGTTGGAGGTAAAGATGAGTGTTTAGGGTTTTAAACATGAAATATGACATTTATTTCCATCTTTATAATCTTTTGGAGAAAAAATATTTCAAATTGTCCATATTACAAAAGGATTTGGGAAGGAGCAAGTTGAGGGTGGGTGTCAGTTATTAAAACCCTATAAATAAGATTTTGATTTAACATAACTTCTTTCAGTGTATATTTAGTTGGACCCTACATAACTATATTTGTTTTAACCCTCAAGAATAATGATTAATTCTAAAATTTTTGAGTAGAAAGTCTACCAAAACTGTCTTAGAAAACCTAAGAAAGACAATGGCCACAAATTATATTTCTCTGATAACAGTTATGTTCTTTCCCCACTTCTGGCATTGAGAAAAATATGAGCAGCTTCAGGAGGCCAAGTGTGTAAACAAGGGCATTTCAAGTAGTGTGCTTCACTTGTAACAACCTAAGGAGAAGAGGCCAACAATTGCTTTTTAAAAATCTCATTACGAGTTAATCAAGGCAGAAGTGTAAGCACCATCCAACAGAGAAGTAAAAGAGCAGAGTTAGCTCTTTCCTGTCATACTCCAAGTGATGGGGTTCAAATTATAAATTAAAATGTAAGAGAAGCAGAATAGACATTACTTGGAGGCCTGTAGGTGTGAAACTTTTCAAAATAAATTTTCCCTGAAGATTCCACTACTAATGTCCCAGGATAACAACTCTCGTCATAGATGTCCCTGGGGCTGAAGACTTACCTCAGAATGTCATAGGACCAGAGGGAAACAAGCCAAGCTGTTAATGGAAAATCTCTCCCCTTTTGCAAACTGTATATTATTCTTTCATAATAAAAGTCGGAGTGATAAGGGCTACCCCTTTGGGGGCACAGTGGCTAGCACCTACTTCATTAGCGCGTGGGTTCATGCTTCCTCCTCTCCAGCTTTGCATATGTATTAGGAAAGCAAAGCTCAGAAAAGCTAGCAGACAGATTTCTATTGCAAGGTCATGGAGTAGCAGGCTGGGCTGTAGCACTCCTAGTTCTCAGAGCTGTGAATCTTGGCTGGCACCAGAAATGAAAGAAAGCTAGGTGGTAA
Source organism: Ctenomys sociabilis (assembly GCA_004027165.1). Taxonomy (NCBI): domain Eukaryota; kingdom Metazoa; phylum Chordata; class Mammalia; order Rodentia; family Ctenomyidae; genus Ctenomys; species Ctenomys sociabilis. The sequence goes on along the minus strand of PVKA01050314.1, from coordinate 6,362 downwards.
TTCTTACCACACCTCAGAAAGACGTGAAGGCCACAGGAAAGAAGACACCCGGCAGTGGACTCTGGTCATGCTGTTGGCTCTTGCTGGGGTCCTTAAAATAAGGCTTGTTTCTGCTGTGAAGACAGGAGTAGTCCTATAAAACTTCCCTGAAAGTGGAAATAGATTAGTGTTCCCATCTTGCTGACAAGTCTTGCAGTTCTAATTCTTATAGCCCCTAAAGTAAGAATTTTTTTTTTTTCAGGATAATGCTAAGGAGTCAAATAATTTTTTTTTTCATTTAAGTTTTTTTTTAATTTCAAATGAATTTTCTTGTGTCCATCAATCTCTGACAAAGCTGTAACCCTAGTACTTTGCAACTCAGAGAGAAGTAAAGGTGTTTTTTACAGCTGGGAACACTGTTGTACTAGGATCAGCACACACCTATGGAGAAGCTTTCGGTCCAGCAATGCAGTGGTTCCAGGGAACCTGAAACCCTGCGAGTATTTTAATTCAATATTTCTACTGTATAATTGAGGATGCTAAGAATACTAGCAGTCATTGATATTTAAGGCCAAAACCTAGCCCTTGAAACTTTTATATAGATAGCTTATTATATGGAAATAAATAGCCATATCTTTTAAAATTAATGTCAAATGAAACAGCTGGATGTAAGTAAAGTAAAAGATTTAATTCCTAGGGAACTATGTTTCTTCAGTCAGTGATGACAGAGAGCATGTGACCCAATCAGAATTCATCTGAGGACCACAGATAGCCCCATGAACATGATGCAGGGTTTAGCCAGGAGATTCTGGCTAAATGATCACAATTATGACTGATAGTCATAAATCATCAATAATTTATTATTTGATTATTTATAATAATAAATGAAATGATTATGATTATTATGATTATGTTCAACAGGGTGAAACATTAAATCAGTTTTCTTCTCTATAGGTTTGATCCTGGTCCTGCCCTGTATAGATGTGTTTGTCAAAGTTGATCTCCGAACTGTTACATGTAACATTCCTCCACAAGAGGTAAGGAATTACGATGAGCTACTGGACATAAAGCCCGGATCTTCTCTATTCCAAGGACAGCTGAACTTTTCAGAATGTTTTTAAATTATGTGTGAACAAATGAACTGAATCCCCCAGGACTTGCTTGGTTGCCTGAGTGGCTTCAGGATACTCCACGTTTCATTTGGAATGAATCCAAGGGCAAATGCTGGAAGACTTGGAATGGCCTGGTGGCAGAAAAAAGAGAGAAGAGATATAGTTGGCAGAGAAGCCAGGGTGGAGATGACAGAGCAGAGGCTTGGAAGAGACAGACAGATCATGCACTTGGAGCAGTAACTGGTTATATTACCCCTCAAGTACCTTCCAGAAGGTTTTTTTTTGTTGTTGTTGTTGTTGTTGTTTTTTTTAGAAGTATCTACCGGACTCAGCTTTTCTTTAGATTTTATTTTATTTATTTATTTTTTTGTGCATATGTTTGGATACAACATAGCCCAGTGGGTGTGGGGACAGTACGGAGCTAACCTACATTTGGATTTCAAATATATTTTTTAATTCTTGAAATGCTGTGACTATCTAACCAAAGGCAATAACGAGGCAGTAGGAAGAGAAGCAGAGCTTACTACTCAGGTCACCCTCTCATAAAGTGAACTAAAAAGAGAAGATAATTGAGTGCGCCTATGACTGGGAATGGCGCAGTGATGGGGAAGCTCAGCCGAGAAGCCGTGGCGATGGCTGGTTATCAGATAGGAGCCCCAGGGCACAGAATGCGGCGCTCAATCCAGGAGCCTTGGTGGTCTCAGTGCACTAGTAAGGGCATCTCTTCCCTGGAGTGCGTAGTTCTGGCCTCCGTTCCATGGTCCAGTGAGCAATCTCTCATTAAACAGGTGGCCTGGTGCTGGGCCTTTCTACAAAGTGCAATTTTGCTGTACTTGAATATAGAATGTGGTCTCTGGTGCCATCTATGTTTCCTAAGAAAAATTGCTTCACCAAGTAAGATCAAAAGTGAAAATTAAGAATCCCACATATCTTGTTAGGGCACTAAGTGTTCTTTGTTATGTGGAAGATGCTAGAGTTTCAGGAGGGTGCCAGACATACTTATTATTGCCTTGTATTTATTATAAGGGCTTCTGTCCATGAGATATAAAACTTCTCTAAGATTAAGTTATGGTGTAGAAAGGGACCAAAGCTGGGCAGGAAAGTTTCATCAGGTAGGGTGGCATTATATTCAAGCCAGGACATAATTTTGATGATGGTTAGCATAAATTATCATTAATACTTTCCTGGGGAAGAGGGCTCGTAGGATGGTTGTCACTTTGTCCATTACTGTGAAAGTAATATGCATGTGATTTTTCTGCTTCCTCTTGCCCTACAGATCCTCACCAGAGACTCTGTCACCACACAGGTGGATGGTGTTGTCTATTATAGAATCTACAGTGCCGTCTCAGCAGTGGCTAATGTGAACGATGTCCACCAAGCCACATTTCTGCTGGCTCAGACCACTCTGAGGAATGTCTTAGGTACACAGACCTTGTCCCAGATCCTATCTGGAAGAGAAGAGATTGCCCACAGCATTCAGGTGAAGACATCAAGAACTAATAGCTTAGATCTTTAATTCAGTCATAGTAACCGTCAGAGACTATTGGACATCAGCAGTTCAGAGTGTGCCCTCACCTGTGTTTGTACACACACACACACACACACACACACACACACACACACCTGCTCCAAATAGATGAGCTTCTTCATGTTTTTATTTGTCTGTTACCAAAAGGTATACCTGTACTTTAACATCTGGATGGGATACATGCTACAAGAACTGTAATCTTTATCTTTTTGCTTTGGAATTGGAAATTATGATCTAGCATTGAGTATTTTACCCTTTTCTGAGGATGTTAGAGAATGGATTCATTTTTAGTTTTATTCCAGACCTGCAGCACTTCTAGGGTGATCCTTGTATTTTTGAACTTCAGGGGTATATGAGTTAGGAGAAGACTCATTTAGGAAAGCAAAGGTATGCCTTTTCTGGAAAGGTCAAGTGTATCCAAGATGCATTACTAGTGATAACTGGTACCGCTGAGCTTGCAGTGTGTGTGACCTCCTCTCTTGGATGTTTTACTTTTTTTTTCTCTAATTTTTAAAAAATTAATTTTATGGAGAAAAAATTGCAATGAAACAGGTTGGTAGGAGAGTTACAACAATTAATACATTGCATATTGTTGTCTTTGTAGTAGTCATTCATAGCACAGGATGCAGACATGATATCCTGTCCAAACACTATTAGTACAAATCTTTCTTATTGAATTAAGAGAAAGTAGCTATCTGTCTATCCTAACTATTTTGTATATGCAGATACAAAATGGTACTTCATTTATATTACCTTTGGATGTTTTAGTTTACAAACTGCATTGTTTCATTGTCTTCAATAAACTACATTTTCCTTCTCAGCCCCCTTTCGCTATGCTAGGACTTGGGTAGCTCTTGGTCTCTCATGTGGTCCTATGTAGTGAAGAGGCCCCAGGGTTGGATCAGTTCTGCGTGCGAGTGTCCATGTCGTTTATAAGAGCCCTTCACATCTGACAACTCAGACCCTTCCCATCGAAACCCAGGTCACTGGCTTCTTGTGAAGCCTTTCCCACCCCAGGATCCTGCAGAGATCACACATGCAAGGGAGAATTTGCTTTTGGTGGCCAAGCTCTCTGTCCACTCCTGAGGGAGAGCTACCTCTCCCAGCTCATTACATCCCCACCCATTCCTGATACATTTGCTCTCCATCATTGTCTCCTATGTTGTTAAAATCAAAGACAATTTTGACCGTGGGTCACTTTTTAAAAAATATTAACTAAAGATTATGCACTAAAATATATCTTGTCAAAAATATGTCATTGGTCAAGAAGCAGCAGCTAAAGAAAGACAAATAAGTGCCTACTGATAATAGTCACGGAATCATTGTTAAGCAATAGTGGATGTGTTGTGTGTCTTTCTCTAAGCTTCATGAAATCCCTGACAGGAAACCTTTCATAGATGAGAAAACTGAGAATCAGAGGGGCCAAGAAACTGGTTCAGTGATTCACAGTTGCAGCTGCCAGAGCCAGGATAAAAACCAGGTCCACCTGAGAAGCCCTTGCACTGCTGTCTGCTTGCTCTCAGTGATGAGCAAATCTGTGGCGTTTGCTCGGGTCCAGATGGCTTTCACACATTTCCTGAAGGATGGTTGTGGGGCGGAGTCTTCTGCCTCTTAAGAGATCTACCAGAATCTGATCCATAAGTTTGGGAAGGGTTATCATCCCAAAACATAGTAGAAACTTTTAGCTCATCATTGTTTTCAATTAATATCTTATGGGTTTTTTTTTTTTTTTTTTTTTTTTTTATTTGTGAATAGACTTTGCTTGATGATGCCACAGAGCTATGGGGTATCCAGGTGGCCCGGGTGGAAATCAAGGATGTGCGGATTCCTGTGCAGTTGCAGAGATCCATGGCGGCTGAGGCTGAGGCCACCCGGGAAGCCAGAGCCAGGGTAAGGACCACTGTGCACAGGAGGGAGAGCTGCCTGGGACTGGGACTGACAGGGCAGAGCCTGAATGGAGCAAGAGGATCTCTCAATTACAACTGTAGGAAAAGAATTTCGTTTTCCTTGAATTAAAAGGTAACAAACAGCATAATGCACCTCTCAGAAGCTTGGTAAGAGGTCAGGAGGATGCTTGGCAAATTGTTGCAGTTAACCATGTGGGGGCGCAGCACAGGCCCGACAACAAAGTCTCCAAGGGAATTTAACAAGGCAGAGCACTCATTCAGCTGAAGTGGAGCCTGGTGTGGGCCCAGGTAGCAGCGTCTTTATAAAGATCTTTATCTTTGATAAAGATCAAAGCAGCGCTTTGATCAAGCACCCTACTCGGTGCTTGTATTGTGAGCCGCACTGTCCTGGGTTTGTGAAATGTTACTGGATGTCTCAGTTAATTTCCTCAGTGCTGGGACAAGCTACTGGGCACCCACATTTTAAAAGAGAGGTTTATTTTAGCTCTCAGGTTTTGGAAGATTCAGTCTATACTCTGCTGTTTTCAAGCATGGTGAAAAGGCGTGGTAGGAGGAGAGATGTCCATGTTATGGTGTCCGGAAGGCCAAAAGAGAGGGGAGGAGCTGGAGGTTGACCCTTCCAGGCCATGCCCCAGGCCCTGCCTCTTCCAACTGGTCCAACTCGTAACAGCAGCTATAGCATCCCCTTGATCCAATCACCTTCCACAAGTCCCACCTTGAACGCATGAAGATTTGAGCAGACATTCTAGTTCTAACCCATACACTGGATGAAATGGGAGTAAATACAACATGGATTAAAATCACAGAGTAGGGGCTGGGGAGATGGTTCAGTAGAATAAGTGCTTCCCTGGCAAGCACAAGGGCCTGAGTTCAATCCCTGGTTCTGAAAAAAAAAAAAATCCCAAAGTGTAAGCCTAGCCTGGCCACGAGGGCCTTTAAAGTTGTTGGATTTGTAGCTTTTACGTCTATGTAGATGGATTTTCTGGATTCCCAGACACAGAGAGGAGGAGCTTTTGTGTACCCTCTGGAATTTTCCTTGTGAGTAGATGAACGGTTTCTGTGCTCTCACCTCCTTCCTATTCATGCATGGTTTGCCTGCTGAGTTACAGCTGCCCCCAAGCAGGGATTTGAAGATGATGAAGGAAACATCACTTTTGTGCATGGACAGTGAGCATTGGCCAGGTTGGTCCTGGGCATTCTGAGACCTGGAAGGAGCACAGCGTCCCTGCGAGGTTATAATGTCTGTAAGTATAATATCATGTATGCACCTTGTACAATACCAAAACAGGATGAAAACAGTTTGCAATGTATTAACTTATCGAATCTGTCTTGTTAAGGTGTCTTAAACTATCTGATTGATATTTATACTTCAATAAAATAAAAAAATTAAAAAACCATAAAAAAAAGAAATCACAGCATTAAATATGTTGTGCAGTCCATGCAGCTGAGCACTTATCATCATTCCGGAGATATATGTAAATCTGACTGTTTGGAGGAGTTGTAGGGCAGTGGAATATTATGCTTGAGGATTTGTCACAGATGATAACATCACCACCCAGTCTGAGTTGGTGGCTCTGCAAAGGCATCTCTATTTTCTTTTTATGCTTCCCAATGCTATCTCAAAGAGTTTATAATGACATTTGCTGAGTACTTCAGCAGGTAAAATCTTCAGGGTCTAGGGCCCAGGGAAATGGCTCAGTGGCATAAGCACTTCCCTGGCAAGTGCAAGGGCCTGAGTTTGATTCCTGGTTCCCCAAAAATTAATAAATGAATAAATCTTCAGGGTCTAAATGATTTACTGTATACTGTTGACATTGTATTTCTTGGGCATATGGA
>PVKA01050313.1:0-12791 GCA_004027165.1 Ctenomys sociabilis | reverse complement strand
AAACCAATATTTGTAATCCCAAAGTTACGTTATTGGAATCCCATCAAGTTGATTCCAATCTACCACTTTCCATGCAGCCCACGGCGAAAATGGGGACACTAAATTATATTTTTAATCATCGGGGAGTCAAGGGGCTCTAAATCCTGCCACGACATGGCTTTCTAGAACCAAGAGAGCGACCCAGGGCCTCACCTGGTTTTTATTCAGTGGGGAAGTGGCTTGAGGATTGAGAATTGTGGGAAGTAGGTGACTACTGTGAGCTGAGCTAGGCGTGGGGCCTACATTTACCTCTGCCATATGCAGAGAGGATATGCAGAGAGAGTAATCTGCATTATATAGTATTTAATGTTTTGGGAAGTCTAGGGCTTCAGCTTTGGTGTAGTCTTTCAAGCCCCAGGAAGTCATAGCCTCTGTCTCGAGGCTCGATCCCAGCTGGCAGTGTGGAGCATTAGCTCTACCATCCTGTCTCCACCCGGCTCACATTAAGGAGCAGCAGGCTTACCAGGGAAACACGCATGCCACCTTCAAAGACTATTGCCAGCACCTCAGCTAGACCAATACACATTGCTTAAGGCCAATTGAAGGATAAACAGAAGTCCTAGCCAGCTCTCTACATAACAATACAAGGAAATAGGATCAGGCTCAGTCAAAATGGAGACAGTGGCTCTTCTTTCAAGGAGAGCTGCTGGGTGGGTCCTCCACAGTCCTAGCACCTACCATGATGTGTGCTAGCAAGCCTTGCCTTGCTCAAGGAATGAGAGGCTTCTGGGCAGGGAGTGACATGCTCTCAGGAACTGGCAGAAGCAGATGGTGACATTGCGGGGACTAGATGGGGAGCAAAACACCTGAGTCCCAGCTTTCCCAGTTACTCAATGGCCTATTACCAATGATGAAACTGTATGGCGGAAGCCAACTTCCTCGCGACACAATCAAGTTCTGCTTTTTCTGATTCAAGCAGTTGCGCCTTCTCAGACACAAGGCAGCATCTGGAGTCTGGAGCCTGAGCCCTGCCTCATTCTTCATCAATGTATTGGTGGCAAACTGCCTTTTCCTGCCCTCATATTTCCATGGGGCAGGAGTCCATCACAGGAGCACCTTAGGTGCCCCTGGTTTCTTGTTCTGTTTCCCATGAGTGGAGAAGGAACTATCTGACAGGTTGGGAATGGTTTATCCTTGTCAAAACTATTGCAGAAAAAAAAATTTGTTTGGTGGCAGGGTGGATTAAATTCATGGTCTATACATTGAGCTGCATGCTCAGCCTTTTTTTTGATTTTTTCATTGTAAAGCAGGATGTCACCTGGGTGGGCTCAAGCTTGTGATCCTCCTGCCTCAGCCTCCCAAAGTGCTTGGATTCAGCATATGCCAGCACACTCATCTTCTGTAGCAATAGTGTGTGCATTGTGTCGACTTGAGCAGTTTAGAAGCTTAGCTAAGTAACTCAGCAGCTCTACATTCTGGCGTGTAGAGGACATGCCCTAGGATAGCAGTTTATAGCCCAGGATGCTGTAAGGTTTGATTCACTGCGGCAACTTGAGAAGTTTAGAAGTTTAATACATGATTCATCAGGGGTCATTTCGTAAACATCCTGAGCCCGTGCAAGAGGAGGGCAGGAGATGGTGTGAGTCTACGCTTGCCCCAGGGTGGGTGGGTGGTCTGCTTACAAAACAAAGAAGGAGAAGCTCCACAACCTGTGAGATAAATAAATCTTTTCTCCTTCATTTCAGGTATTGAGTATTTTGTCTCAGCAATGAGAGAAAAGTAAGACATCAGCTGAACTTTAATTCAGCAGAGAGTCTTTAAGAGCAGTTTGGCGGTAGGGATTCTGCTCTACCATGAAATCATTCAAGCAGTTCATGTGACAGTGGGTTAGTTACCATGAGAACTAACCCCTGGGATAAAGCACCTGCCCACTTTGTCCCCTGTTCTCTTCTCCATGGCCCCACTTGCCCTTCCACAACCTATGGGAGGTTGAATCCCAGTGAGACCCTTGTCAGATGCTTATTAGAAGCTGGTGCTGTGTACTTGGACTTCTAGCATCATGAGCCTAAATAAGCTTCCTTCCTTTATAAGTTACCCAGTCTTGGGTATTATGTTATAGCAACCGAACATGGGCTGAGATAGGAAGTGTTTCCTTCCTTCTTTCCAGGCAACACACATTTTCTTCTCTGTTCTTCCAGTTGCTTGGCACAGTCTCTACTCCTGAATTATGGATCTTCTCCCATTGAAGGTCATTTTGGAATGAGGGTGGCTAAGTCTGCCATATTGTAGAGTGAGAAACTAGAGCTCCCTACGTGTTCAAAGCCATCAAACTTTATCAGAAATAGCATTTTCAGTGCTATCTACTTGATACTGTGTGTGCGCTTCATTTTGTGCTGAATTCAATAAGGAAGGGGTGGTATGTTATTTTATTGGGCTTTCCCTAAACCGCAGCGGTCTCAGTAGAGACACATCTGAGATAGTTGTAATCAAACTAAAGAATTGGACCTCCCAACAAATAGAAATAACACACAATTCAGTTGAAGTCTAACAACACATAATTCATATTGTAAGTCTAGCAATAAAGTGATGGGATTTCCAAAAAGAAGTTGTGTTCTTGCAATCTGTAGCTAAAATATTTACATGGGGCCCTGGTGATACACAGCGGTGGTTTACAGAGCACAGCCTGTTCAAACCAAATAGTTGCTGTGTTTCGGATTTTGGAAACTCGTCAAGGAATCAGTGTTTACTTAGACAACTTGAGTCCCAAGCGGCTCTTATGTAGCCTGGAGCCTATCCAAGGAGAAGCCATGACTTGGGAACATTCCTCTCAGAACCATTGAAACACAGACCTCCCAGTTCTCCAGGGCCCTCTGGAGGGCATCTGGTTCAGCCTCTGGTCATCTGGCCGGCTCTCAGGCCGGAGTGTGTGGGCCCCATCTTCTTTTAGAATTGCCCCTTGGCACCCAACCTGGTGAGTAATCCTGTATCTGAAAGTCTCATTCATTTAACTCCCAAAAGAGAGAGTACAGGCTTCCAGGGGAAAGCATTTGATGCTGAATATGTCGATGACTTGGATTAGACTGGAGCATGACGCAGGAGGTAAGCCAGCTGTGGGAAACAGGCCTCCAAGAACCTAGAAGGCCAAGTCTGGGTGCTCAGAAAACCATAGCTGGTATGTCTACCCAAAGCAAGAATGGGGCCCAACAGTCTTGAGCAATCTTAGAGAAGATACAAGTGTGAATGTTTACAATAATGCACATAAAAAGCACATACCACTACATATAGGCTCTCAGAAAAACTACTACTAATTGTTATTATTGTATTCCTTGAACTAATTGGGAAAATGAATAAGATCAGCATGGGAGTATCCCCAGTAAGAACAGGGGCTTCCATCTGCTTTCTTCTTATTTAGAAAACGCATTTTCTTGGCCTTAGGTGGTTCTATTGGGACTGTGAGTGATTGTTAGTTACTACTAGCATACTGAGTAGCCAATCACTCCCTGCCATATGACTGGTCCTAGCAGTAGACTTGGTATTCAAGCAGAGTCCATCAGAATCCTTCTGTGAGATTTGGAATTTGCCAGAAGGCTTGTCAATGCAATAGGGAGAGCAGGAGCTTTGGTGTCTGAAGGTATGGATTCCAGCTTATGAACCTGGGCACGTCCCATCACTTCTTGGTGCTTCAGTGTCTTTGTGTTGGGATATAATGCAGTAAAACATACACTGCAGAGTTGTGAGAACTCACTGAGATAGAACCATAGGCAAGTGCTCGGCACATAGGAAGCCTTAGCGGTAGACTTGTTATTCAAGCAGAGCCCACCAGAATTCTTCTATGACGTTTGGGATTTGCTTAAGTGGCTATTGGTAAAAATCATAATAAAAAGCAGTAATTAAAATTCATTCTTCTTCCACCTTGCCTGATCAATCTTCACTCTGTAGCATACTTTTCAAATAACTCCAAGTAGGCCTGGGACATAGCTCACTGGTAGAGTAGCAGAGCACTTGTCTAGCACACACAAAGCTCAAGTTCAATGCCAAGCACTGAAAGGAGGGAAAGCTATAACGGAAAACCTACTCACTGCTTCTCAGGAGGGGCTATCCTTAATTTTCCCTAAATCATGAACTTTCCAAGCTAGACCTAGGTAGACAGATGTGCTACATCTAGAGTTAAATCTGAAGATGGAAAATCCACTCAATCCATTCACAACCAAGGGCTGGGAAATCTTTGGCCTAGCCAAAGTTCTGGGTATTAAATTGTCCTCACCCTAGATGATGGGTCAGTGCAGCCTGATGGAGCTTGTGGCTATGATAGAAATGTTTGTATCAGTCTACGATGACAGTTATTAGGTCAATATGGTTATCAAATGCTTGGAGTATGACCAGTAAGAGTAACGGAGGAATTGAATTGTTTATTTATCTAAATTAATTTATTTACAGGTCCACAGGTGGCAATGGCTGCCACGTTGGGCAGAAAAGCTCCAGATGGGAGATGGCATTAGCAGACAGACAAGGAAGTGAGGAGAAGTAGTTTCTACTGCTTGCTTAAGCAGAAAAGGCTACAGTTTGGAAGCAGATGGGTCTCTAGGGTTGGAGCAGGTGCTCAAAGATATTCATCTAACTAGTGAGCAATTTAAAGCCACGCCTGCTGGTTGAAGTACTCTGTGTGCAGAATCTCAGGATTTCTGAGAAGACTGTCTCTTTCTTTTTTTGAGACAGGATCTCCCTGTGTAGAACAAGCAGGCTTTAAACTCACTTATGTGGCACAGGCTGGCCTTGAACATGCAGTCATCTTCTCGCTTTAGCCTCCCAGTGCTGGGATAACAGATGTGTGTCACCACCCCCGGTGAGAATACTGTCTAATACAAGTTTTAAATCTGTAAATTACAAAAGTAATTTAAATACATTCCAGGCTAGTAGCCAGAGAGGGGGGAAAAAAAAATCCCTGAAAATCCCACCACAGAGTTATGGTCATATTTACATATTTCCTTTTGTGTTTTATACGGGCATATTTATACTGAATGTGCATACTTATAAACTGTAACCTCCACAGGGGTACATTCTGTAACTTACATTTTTGTAAGCACTTGTCACCATATTCTTTGTATTATTTTCCATTGTTGCACATAGTTCTGAGAACACTCCCAGTACACATAACCATCCTCTTATTTTTGTCTTGTGTCTGGTGCTGAGATAGAACCAGAGCCTTAAGCGTACTAAGCACATGATCTGCTACTGACCTAGACCCACAGGTCCCTATTTTTGTGGTTTTAGATGGCTTCTATTTTTCTTCAGTGAATGCTGAGATAGGTGTCTCACAACCACTCCCATCCATATTTTTATATTGCAGAACCATGGGCTAGTTTATTTGTTTGTCTCTTTTCTCTTCTCCTTCCCTCTTTCCCCATTCTTTTTCCTTTTCCCTCCTCTTTCTCCTCTTCTTCCTCCTCCTCTTCCTCACTCTCTTTCCATCATTCTCCTCCTCTCATCCTTCCCCTGTTGTGTGAGGGATGGACCTCAGGACCCTACACATGTTAAAGAAGTGCTCTACCAATGAGTTATATTTCTAGCCCAGAGAATGAGCTCTGGAGGTGGACATACCTGAGTTTACATAGCAGGCTTTCACCACTTAGTAATTACATATATGTCTCCCATCAAGATTATTCATTTCCTAAGCCAAGATTTTTCCATCAATTAAATGGGAATAATATCTGCCTTTCCAGGTGGTCAGAGTTGGACATTATCAATTGCCTCTCACGCTGTCTTTCACCAGGGAAAATGTTCAAACCACAGCTAGCACTAGAACAGTTTCGAAGATACGTCATTATTTTTAAGAGATTTAATTATTGGTAGTCTTGGTAGCTCTGAAGACTTCTCTATCATGAGACATTTTCTGATTTGTGTTAATGATCTATGGCTCAGCCCATCTGGTCGGATCAGAATCCCCGTGAGTCTGAGCATTGGCAGGCTGAGGGTCCCTGCGGCACTGCAGGAGTAGAGGCTGTAGGGAAAGCTGGGGGAGGCCGTTCAGGAAGCTGCAGTTTGGCTGGGGAGGTGGATGGGAGCAGAGTCACTCGCTTACTAATGAGATGCACAGCCTCCTCCCTCGGGTTTACCTCTCCTCACAGCGCAAAGACTGGTGATGTGGGAGGGCAAGGCATGCACTGCTACGAGTGGTACATAAGATGCTAGATTTGAGATTTGGCTCCTATGGGTGATTCTTGTTTTTGTTGGTACTGGGGATTGAACTCATGACCTTATACTTGCTAGGCAGGCACTTTCACCACTGAGCTATCTCCCCAGCCCTTCTGATGCATGAGTCTTTTCTCCCTGAGTTACCAAGGGGCAAATAACTAAGGCTGTGCAAGCCCTGCTTTCCTTACCACTTAGACAGGCACGCTAATAATATCCACACAGAACTGAGAAGCTCAAATAAGAAACAAGAGTGGCCAGGTCCCCTGGTGGGTGATTCGCTGACATTACTCCATCCAATCACCTCAACATAGCCAGGTGTCACAGTTTCATAAGGAGGGGATCAGGGCTCTGAGAGGTGAAGGTGCACACTCATCTCAGTGTCCTCTCAGCTTTGCAAACTGGGGGTCCTTGGACAGTTGCAATTTGTTAGGACGACTCCCCGGACCTCCTCACTGATTCCCTGGAGATTTCTGCAAAAGTGTTCCAGAAGATTGCAGCGTTTATTAGACAAATTGATTTAGCATAAATTTGTTACACAATCTTGCTATGATATGGATGTTTGTATCTTCCCCAAAGTCAGATGTTCAGGGTGATGGCATATTAGAAGGTGGGGATTTGGGGAAATGATTTTGAGAGAGAAGCCCTCATGTCCGGGACTCATGTCATAAGATACAGTAGAGAGCAAGCTCCCTTTTCTACCATGTGAGGGTATAGCCAGCAGGACTAGCTATAAACCAGGAACAGGGCTGGGGATATAGCTCAGCAGCATAAGTGCTGGCAAGCACAAGGTAGTTCCTGAGTTAGATCCATGGTACCAAAACAAACAAACAAATCAGGTGTAAGGTTCCAACCCATTGTCAATGCCCTACAGCCTTAATCTTAACCTTCCAACCTTCACAACTATGAGATGTAAATTTTTTTCGTAAGCTATCCAGTTTAGACATGAAAAAGCTTGACTGGTGCAGAATGGTTCTAGGTGCTGGGAACTCATTAGTGAAGAGGATGTATTTTTGTACTGAAAGACTGACAGTATATAAAGAAGTATTCAATATACCTGTGGATGATCCGGGCAGGGAAGAAAACTAAAACAGAGGAAAAGGACATGAGATCTTGTGTCCAAACGTGAGAGGAGGCTCCGTGCCAGGAGAGAAATTGGGCTCAGTGCTCAGCCATGATGATGACAGCGATGCAATTTCTCCATCAAGAATGTATCATGCTGGGACCTTGTTCACGGTGGAGCTCCAGCTCCCGGCAGAAGGTCTCTCCAAAGCTGATATTCAAAAGCTATTTTTTGAAAGAAGGAAGCCTGTCTCAGACCTGCTGGAGAAATGTCCATGTTAGGATAGGCAAGAGACTTTGAACTGAGCTCCTATCAGCTGACATGGAGAGCTGTGTATCTGCCAGCCCCTGTGTCAGCCTCCAGGGGCCGCAGTTCTCTCCTCTCCCTAGACAATCTTCGCTGGTGCCACTTGTGATTTAGTGGTCTAGAAGAGAAAGGAGCAGAGAGAAGAGGGGAAGAGCAAGGGGTTAAGTGTGAAGAGGAAGCCGTTCGGGGTCAGTAAAGAATTCAGCAAGTGTTATCCCCTGACATGTTTTTCTGGGTGCAAAAAATAGCTCCTTCTGCTTTTTTTTTTTTTTTTTGCACTGGAGTTCGCTGAGTCAGGAGTTCAAAGAGAACAGCGTGAAGACAGGAGCAGCAAGTGTCCTCTGTAGCAGATGGTGATGCCCCAGAGACAGAAAGTGGTTTTGAAGACGCTTTTGTCCACCTCCTCTGGGCTAGGAATCAAGGTCAGGGGCAGACGCCCAAGCCCAGTTCCCTGGGGTCCTGTTCCCAGTCTGTGGACCAGGCCAAACTTTCCTGGGAACATCTTCTTTATTCCACCCTTGGATTCCACACCAGGCTCGTCTGCAGCTTGGAAGCCAAGGGTGTGAAATGAAGAATCTTAGCATCTGTTATTAACTGTTATTTCTAAGTTTTTGGCTGGACTTCCTCCCCCACCCTGAAGATCCTGGGTCAGTGTCTCTTTTAGCGCAAAGGATGGCTTCACCAGGCCTTTGTTCAGCACAAGAAGGGGAGGATGATCATTAAAAGAACAGATTTTGTGTTCCATATTTACCCTAGATGACATTGCCTTGGTCCCTAAAATAACTGCAGATCTCCTGGGTGCAACTCGCGTGTTCTTTTTTCATCTTGTTATTTTGCAACTGTTTGTGTAGCCCATCACCATGGTGATATTATCAGAATAGGTCAGAAAGAGACTCCCAGCCCTTGGGTTATTGTTGGCTTTTCCTTTGTACCTCGGAATATAACTTTTTCACCCCAAATCCCTTCTTTCATTTCCTAGGAGCACTTAAGCTTTTAGCTCCAAGGCGGCTGGCACCCTCTTTACAATGCATTAGTAGCAGTTAAGGTGGTCCATTCCAAGTATGGACCACCTCAGTGAGGGATGGCCGTGCTTGGATTGGCTTTCCAAGCTGGAAACTGTGTTTACCAGAAACCTCATTTCCTTCTGATACAACTTGGGTGTAAGTTGCAGGGTGTTGAAAGAGGGACTAAATAAACTCAGAGTCTAAAGGACCTTCAGTATCTAGTCCAGTGAAGATGGCAATAGAATTCAACAAATAAACACAGCTGCAGTGGAGTGAGCCTTCAGCAAATGCTTATCTTTTCGATTATTTCTTCCATAATCATCTTCGTGGCCAAAAAGGCTTTATTATAGCATGATCATGCATTGCTTGTAGAGTTGTGAAGTTTCACAACTTTCTAGTAGGAAATTGGGCAACAGATAGCAAAAACTTTGACAATGGGCTCTTCCTTTGCCGCTAAATTCTAGTCGTGGGTCCTAAGCAAATAATTAGTAACATAAGCAAAAGAATATATACAGAGATGTTTATTGCTAATAACAGTAAAAAATTGGGTTGTGAAGTTTTTGTTTTTTTGTCAGAACCAGGGATTGAACTCAGGCCCTTGCGCTTGCCAGGGAAGCACTTATTCCACTGAGCCATCTCCCTGGCCTCCTGGGTTGTGAAGTTTTACAACTTTCTAATCAAACCTTAGTTTGATTTCCAATACCAAAAAAATAAATAAATAAATAAATAAAAACACAAAACAAATCCTTTGTCATGCATAAAATGTTTATGATGTGTTATTAGGTAAGAAAAAAAAACAGATTATAAAAGTGGTGTACAGGGTTGACAAGGCCACTCAGCGGACTAAGCACCTGCTTAGGCAAGCGCAGGGACCAGGGTTCGATCCCCAGCCCCACATGCTGTGCAGGCCCCGCCCCCCAGGCACACTGAGCTGCCCACCGAGACTCAGCATGGTGATGCATACCTGTAACCCCAAAGCTGAGGAGGCTGAGAACAGGAGAATCACTACGAGTCCAAGTTACGTAGTGAGACCTTGTACCAAACACAATAATGAAAAACAAAATCCCAGTGTGCGCCATGATCCTATTTTTGTAAATCAAATGAGATACAGGGAAAATTATGGTGAGTGTTTAAATTTTAAAAAGTTTTATAATAGGTGCTGGAGAGAGAGACAGCATAAGCACCTGCCTGGCAAGCACAAGGTCCTGAGTTCGATCCCCAGTAGCAAAAAAAAAAAAAAAAAAAGAAATTATAATAAAAGACACATTGCTATTAGTCCCCCTCAAAATATTAACTCTTGCTTCAAGCACACTTAATCCTGTCATCCTTGCCACTTTGTCCCACCACATGGGTACGTTTAGCTGCACTGTCCTTGCTTCCTCTGCCTTGAGTCAGAATGGCTATCTTTCAGGGCCTTTAGACCTTGGGGAGGCTGCAGAAGCCCCGCGGTGCCTGACGTGTGAAGCCAGAAGACGCGGGCACACCGCCTGCCCCGGCGTGCTTTGAGCCTGCCTTTCTGCTGGGGTGGCACTCCGCAACAGCAGTCACCGTACTTTTTTAGTGAACCTTGTGAAAAAACGAGAGAGGACTTCCAGAAGGGCTTCATCAGGGAGAGAACAGTGAGGTAAGGGAGCTTAAAGTGAGGACAACCATGATAAGGGAGCTTAACGGCAATACGCCCCTTACTGTAATACAGGTTAAAAATTAAATACACACCTTAATTTTTTTTTTTTTTTTTCTGTATTTTAGGGAAAGATCTACAGGGCGTTCAGGGGCTCCCTGCGTAGGTCAGACTCATAGTGATCCACCTGTTCACAGCCTCCCAAGACCTGGGATTACAGGCACGTGCCACCACGCCCAGTCCCAGTCACAATCTCATTGGGCCCCGAGGGCGAGGCCTGCACGCACCTTAATTTCTAATCAGCCTTGGCTACGTGAACAATAGAAGAATAATGGGGTGTTGAAATTCTGAAAAGATAATAATTATTTCCTTGGTGGAATCTATCTATATGTCTTTTTCTTTTTCTTTTTTAAGTTGAGAATGATTTTTGGGGGGCGGTGGTGCTGGCTCAGCCTGCCTTAAGGGAGGGTCTGGGAAGGCAGATGGAGATGGGATAGAACCGTGCTTTGCTGCGCCTGGCTGCATTTGCATGAGCAGGCGGTTAAACAACCCCCTGTTTTTCTTTTCTTTCTTATTTTATCATCAGCATCATTATTATTTCGCATGGAGTCGACAGGGTCTCACTATATAAATGAGACTCGCAGTGATTCTCCAATTCTCAGCCTCGCAATAACTGGGGTTACAAGCACGCGCCACCATGCCCAGTCTCAATCGCCATCTCAGGGAGCCCCAGGGGCGGGACTGGCACGGCACGCCGAGGATCGAACCCCTGCCACTGTGCTCTACCTAGAGGGGCGCTTTAGTCCGCTGCGCTGTGGTGGCCGACTGTCTCTCTTTCTTCTCTCCTTCTTTTCATTTGCAGCGCTGGGCCCC
Organism: Ctenomys sociabilis; assembly: GCA_004027165.1. Classification (NCBI taxonomy): domain Eukaryota; kingdom Metazoa; phylum Chordata; class Mammalia; order Rodentia; family Ctenomyidae; genus Ctenomys; species Ctenomys sociabilis. The sequence continues at coordinate 1,756 of PVKA01050313.1, read as the reverse complement.
GAACCAACGGCCCTGAGGATGGTAGATCGGTTCTCGACTGAGCCATATCTTAGGCTCCTTCTGTAACTTTTCTACAGTGATCATGGATTTCTGTAGTCAGGTATCTAAAATGCTTTTTATAAATTTTTTTTTTAATTTATTGGGTGGTTTTTTTGGAGACAGGGTCTATGTAGTCCAGGCCAGCCTCAAACTCAACACAGTCCTCTTGCCTATGCCTCCAAGTGCAGGGATTACGGGGAATACACCAGCATGGCTCAGCGGGTAGTTGTTTTTTTTTTTTTTTTTTTTTTTTTTTTTTTTTTTTTTTTTTGCGGAACCAGGGTTTGAACTCAGGCCCTTGTGCTTGCCAAGGAAACATTTATTTCACTGAGCCGTCTCCCCAGCCCCCAGCGTCTCACTTTGTAGATTGGACTTGTACTGATCCACCTGTGTTTAGCTTCCCAAGAGCTGGGATCACAGGCACAGGCCACCCCACCCAGTCTCAATTGCAGTCTCAGTTAGGCTCCAGGCAGGGTCGGCACAGCAAGCCAGGGATCGAACCCAGCCGCTGTGTCTACCTAAGTAGGTGCTATAATCTGCTGAGTAATTGGCCGACCCTCTTTATTTTTTTGCTATTTTTAAAAAGAACAATAAGATGCCCTTTAAAATTAATTCTCTGTTGGTCCTTGTGGGAAGATAAAATCTTATTCCAGGGCTCTTTGCACAAATATTATAAGATAGAAAGTATTCAGTGATATTTGTTTTCTTTTTTCTTTTTTTGGTACCAAGAATCAAACTCAGGACCTTGTGCTTGCCAGGCAGGCATTTGTGTTGCTGAGCTATCTCCCCAGCTGATTTTCTTATTGTAGTTAGAAGATAATGAATGGTTTATGAGACCAATCAGTATTAGGGGACCACAAGTTTTCTGCCTATTTGGAGCATAAAGTCAAAGATATGCAAAGTTGACATTGATAATCAGTAGTATAAAATACATTGATGACATTATAGGACTGGTAATGTATTCATAAAAAACAAGAACCATTTGATGTTTAGTATCAACCAACAATGAAGGCTGGGGCGGGGGAAGAGTGACAATCCATAGAATGAACAGTATATTATAGACACTACTTTATTGCCAATTTTATTAAATAACAAGTAGTAATGGGAATCTTACCCCCTGGAAAGGGTAAGCTTGACTGTACCTACTTAATTATCTTGGGGGTCATTTGAGGGGCTAGTGGATGTAACCGATAGGTCATGGAGGCATGATCCCAGGCACTGCATCTCTTTGCTCACCCCTTCTTCAGTGATGCTGTTCTATGCTCTGCTTTCCAAAGGCCATAAGTATGGGCTGGGGAGATGGCTCAGTGGAATAAGCACTTCCCTGGAAAGTGCAAGAGCCTGAGTTCAATCCCCAGTTCTTCCAAAAAAAAAAAAAAAAAAAAAAGTCCAAAGGCCCTAAGCAACTTGGCTCTGCCATAGATAGTGCTGCTACACCTGTCCACCATGTGTTTCTGCCTTGGAACTACCACGGAGTAAATCCTCGAAACCATGAACTATATTAAACCTCTCCACTCACATTACGTCCCAGTGTTGGGAAAGCTGGCTAATACACCCTTCTTTTACAGATTAAGAAGCTAAGATACAAAAGGAACTTCTGGTGTCTGCTCCTACACTACTGGAGCTGGGAAAGAAGATGCATAGTTTATGACTGGAATAGTTAGGGAGGGAGGGAGGGAGGGGGGAGGGAGGGGGAGGGGGAGGGACAGAAGAAAGG
>PVKA01050312.1:0-12791 GCA_004027165.1 Ctenomys sociabilis | reverse complement strand
AAGACTTCTCCTGTAGGAAGAGTAGTGAGGCAAACCAGAAGTGTTCCAGTGTGTCTGCGCTTTCTTCCTTCCCATTATTAGGAAGAAGAAGTGTGTGTGTGTGTGTGTGTGTGTGTGTGTGTGTGTGTGTGTGTGTAAAATGTATAGAAAAATGCATATGTATAGTACAAACATGTTACATATACAATGTATATGTATTGCACACAGAATGTGTACTATGTGCAATAAATCACTGATGTATATACACATAAAATATGTCTACCCATGTAAGAATGTGTGTAGATGCTCAAATAAAGATTCCATAACTATACACATAGGCTTACATGTCTGTGGGATGTAGTTTTTTCCTTTCCAACGTTTACTTGTTTATGGAGGTTTACCCCTCTGTATTGAAAGGTCTTTTTGAAGTAGGGTCTCTCACAGTGTAATACAGGGTGGTGTTAAAATCGCTGTGTACCCCAGGCTGGACTGAGATGCACGAGGATCCGCTCCTCCTGCCTCAGGAGTGAGAGAGATTTTATGAAGGAGATTGTGGAAGAAGTCCTTTTTGTCGAAGTGAGATCCAAGCCCAAAGAATATCTCCTTTTCTGATAGGGCCCTTGAGCCGACAAGGGGGAATCTGTCTATGTCTCGTTGTAGAACTAGGAGGAGAGCCTGCGTGTGTCTTTAAGCATGAGTCCTCATCGATGACCCTATGTGTATTTGCTTTTTAGCTTGTTTGTGTGTGTGTGTGTGTGTGTGTGTGTGTGTGTGTGTGTGTGTGTTACCGGGGATTGAACTCAGAACCTTGTGCTTGCTACCTTGTGCTTGCTAGGCAAGCACTTATTCTACTGAGCTATCTTCCCGGCCCTATGTATTTGGCTTTGAAGATATTGTTTCTTTGCTTAACTCTCAGTGACAGGGCACGAGTGTGGTATTATGGACACCTCCAGTCCCAGGTCCCAGGCTGTCCTCAAGGTTCCCCAGGCCTGTTGATGTCCGAATGTTGGCCTGATGCCACTGGTCACTTAAGCCTCTGAGAGAGCTGATTCTCCTTTTGTATACCTGCCCCCCACCCTGGGTGCCCTTCTCCCCAGCAGAGGGTGGAACCCTTCTCATCTGGAGGAAGAACTTACAAGGCTGAGCTTGGGGGTACTCCAACCAAGGCAGCAGCCTTTACACAGGTCTCAAATTATATGTCTTATTGAATACAGGCCAAAGATTTAGTTAATGCTGAAAATTCCTGTCACAGCTGCCTGTTTTCTTGTTTGTGTTTCCTGGATCTGGGTGCCACCCTGATCTTGTCCTCATTCATTCAGTTGGTGAACTAAGCACTGGGGAAGAAAACAAGGGTAACTAAGTCCCTGTTTTCAAAAACTTTGTAGTTAAAGGGGAAGAGCTATGGATTGTGGACCATGGAACTGGGCAAGGTGAGCCAAGTGCTAGAACAGAGGCAGTGCTCTGAGAGGGGCTCATGGTGTCCCAAGATGCATGAGAGGGGTTTCCTAGCAGGGTGAGTTTGGAAAATTTGTATTAAACTATGGTGATTTTATTATTATGTGGCACTTTAGAGGCTGTAATATGCCACATTTCCAAGCAAAGGATAAGCCCTGCCTTTACCTAACTGATTGGACCATGAAATTTTTTTCAGTGTTTCTGAGACTATGCTTTTGGGGAGCTGAGATGGCATAGTGGAATAAGCGCTTCCTTGGCAAGCACAAGGCCCTGAGTTCAATCCCTGGTTCTGCTGGGAAAAAAAAAAAAAAAATTGTTAAAAAAAAAAAAGCCGGGCGTGGTGGCGCAGGCCTGTAATCCCAGCACTCGGGAGGCTGAGGCAGGAGGATTGTTGTGAGTTCGAGACCAGCCTGAGCTACAAAGTGAGCTTAAAGGCCAATCTGAACTGCACAGTGAGACCCTGTCTCAAGAAGACCAAAAAAAAAAGACTATGCTTTGACAAAAGTGATTTATAGAGCAGCTAGCATATTTTGTGGTATTCAATATTAATCACTGAACTACATGGAGTTGACAACTTATACTCTATTCCTTTTAAGAAAGCCAAATGCTTTTTAAATTTAATTTTTTATTTTTAATGCATTTGGTTGTTGCAGGATCTTACTGCACAGCTCAGACTCATAGTGATCCTCCTGTTTTCAGCCTCCCCAGTGCTGGGATTACAGGCATGCACCACCACATCTGGACTCTGGCTGGCTCAGCTTGCCCTAGGGCAGGGCTGGTATGGCACATGGTATAGGAGATCAAACAGTGGTCCCTCCACTTGCCTAAGCAGGCACTTTAGTCCACTGAGCTATCTTACCAGCCCCTCAAATTTTTTTTTTTAATACATGAGATTTATTTTAAGAAATTCTGGAGCTGGAGAGATGGCTCAGTAGAATAAGCGCTTCCTTGGCAAGCTCAAGGGTCGGAGTTCAATCCCCAGTTCTGCCAGCAGCCTGGAATACCTAGACGTACTCTAGGAGGTTACAAAAGAAAATTTCAGAAATTTTAAATTCTCACTCAATACCTTCAGTAGTTCCACATTTTACTTGCTTACCTCCATCCACTGGCTAAGCAGATTTGCTGAAGATTTGGCTTTTAAAAAATTCCTCTGAGGTTACTTCAGGCTTTTCCAGATGTTCTGTGTTTACACATTGCATCCTGAGCCTTGACAGGTGGGCACCTTTCTCAGAGAAGCACAGAAAAAAGAGTGACAGAAGGCGTGGCAAGAATGTGACCTTTATTGTTGGAAGGTTTGTGACTCAGTGTGTAGGGTTCTGTGATGTTGAATCAACGGAGAACCCTACACTCTCTGAATATGAAATGAGAGATGAAGATAAACATGCCTGCTTGCTTGTTTTAGTTATTTTTTTTCCAAGACTGCAGCATTTTCAGTTGAGATTAAAGTTCTATTGAAGGGGACTGATGTGAGGGTGAGGAAGGGAAGTGAATTGAGTAACTTGAGTTGAAAACTAAAATTTTCAGTAAAAATTTTTTGAAGTCAGTTGATGTGAGGCAGTGGAACCCCTCTTAGCCTCAGTTTCAGTTTCTGTTTCTTCTTTAAGCCATAGATATATGAACTGTTGTGATTTTTTTTTTTTTTTAATGTGAAACATTGCCTGTTTACAGATACTTTAGAGTTTAGTGCTCAGACAAATCCCTGACTACCTGTGATCTGAAAGTCTGTTTGCCAGTGTGGTAGATATTTTCTTAGGATTTTGTGTATAATTCCTACTAGTGAAGGATGAGCAGATGCTTGCTGATCAAGCACCAGACTTACATATTACCGTACCAGAACCAAATGCCGGGAAGTGACTCAGGCTGTGGAGTTGTGGTGTCCTTAGCCGGTGGGCCACACACACGCAGACAGTGCAGGAAGAGGGTGAAGCTCCTCTGAGCTCAGCTTGTCACATATGTGCTTCTTCCTTCATCTGAAACCGAGATTGGTAATAAGACTGATCTCACAACTGTGCAGGGATTAAGCTTAGCAAGATGTGAAAAGGGCTCAGAGTGCTAGCTGCGTTGAAGGGATTGTTTGGTGAATGTTCATTAAACATTTTTATATAAATACTTAAATTATAATTCAATGGTAGGTAAAAACAATCTTGATTACTTTTCTTGAGTAAATTCTTCATATGTTTCTTGTTCTAGCTCACTTGAAAGAACAGCAGAAAAATAAATGTTAAATTTGGAAGAAAGACATGCTTCTTAAAGGCAAGAGGGTAGGAGATGGTTGTAATTTTGTCTACACTTTATTTTTAAGTTCATGTATTATAGGTGAGAAAGTGAACCTTTATGAAGGACAACTTGACCCTTAACCATACCCATCATAGTGACAAATACAAGTATTATTTTTGGTCTAGCCTTTATTCCTGTATAAATTCCCTCTAGGAGAAAGCTGAACACATCTAAGTGTGTATAGGTGATGTTTGTTAGCACTGTTTACAACAGCTAGAGAACAGAAAACAACCCCGAAATACCCACCAGTAGGGAAATAAGAGAGATAGGCATGTAGGCACATATTAGGAATATTGTGTGACAACTGCACAGAAATAAGGAAGCTTTCAGTATTCTTAGAAAAGAGCTCCAAAATGCATGAAATCAGGAAAGCAAGAAGTACGAAAATGGAGAGCGTGAGTATAGCTTTGGAAGGATACACAAGAGCTTAGGAGCAGTGTTCACCTCTAGGAAGTGGGTAGAGACAGCCGCTGCAAGGAAGGTCCCAAGAAGCATCCCGGCTAGACGTCTGCCTGCCCCACTTCTTATACTTTCAAATATTTAAGCCATCTCAACGTGCTACCTATGTGAACCAACCAGAAAGAATGACAGCCCCCTCTGGTCTTAGGATCAAGGTGCTGCTGCGCGCTGTCGCTGCTCAGATCTTGCAGATCTCTCTGTGCAGTCAGATCTCAGAAACAAGCATTTTTCTTTCTTTTTAATTGTGAAAACTTGGAATATGAGCATAATAAAATCCCATCTACCCACCTCCCAGCTTCAGCAGTTTTTAATTTATGGCCACTATTGTTTCATCCATATGCCTACCTAATCTTCCCACAGCAGGATTTTTATTTAGTCTGTAAATATTAAATAATTTAGTCTATAAATATTCTAGCATATAGTCATAAAAGATAAGCATCTGCTTTAATGTTTTTTTAAAATGTTATTTCAAAATATGTCTTTGAAATAATCTAACATTTTTCTTCTCTCTTCTGCCTTTAACCCCCCCCCCCCCACACACACACACCCTAGTTCTCACAACCTGGAACCTGAGCAAGGCTTCTTCAGCTCACGGGTCACCTCACCTGGCTTCATGGTGCCACCTCTCCTTGCCAGGGTACCTGCGTGTTAAGGCTGCCTTTCTCAGCTGATCAGTCTGCTGACTTTCATTCTGTGAAGGTGTAGTGAATGATTTTATCACCAACCTCCCCACTCTCACTTCCCCACTTTACATACAATGACTTTGGGAAGCTAATAAGGGTAAAAAAACCAATGAAATATTCAGATATTTATGCAAGCTTGTTCTGCTGTCAAGGCTGGCTTGGCAAAGCAGAACAGCTCATAAGAGCCTGGGCGTGGTGGCGCAGGCCTGTAATCCCAGCACTCGGGAGGCTGAGGCAGGAGGATTGTTGTGAGTTTGAGACCAGCCTGAGCTACAAAGTGAGCTTAAGGCCAGCCTGGACTGCATAGTGAGACCCTGTCTCAAAAAGACAAAAAAAAAAAAAAAAAAAGAACAGCTCATAAGAAGGAACTCTTGTTGATTTGTCCGCTCGTGTCAAGACGCTTAATATAAAGGGCACTTGGTGGTTATGATCAGTGAAGTGCGAAAGTTCTGCTTGAAAGTCAAGGCCATGTGAAGGTGCACATGTGTGGGTTCTTTAAGCACCTAGGAGGCTGGGAAGTAAAAGGAAAAACTCCTGCTCCTTGGACTGGAGCCTCGGTGAATCTTATCTAAGTATAAAATTGCCCTCTCAATGGGTCAGGCCTCCAGCTCTAGCAAGAGTCCCTAGTGCCTTTGAACTAGGATTTAAGAAAAACAAAAGCACACAAAAATGCATGTATGAATGTATGTAGCAACATTATTCATAACAGCCCAAAAGTACAAATAAATTCATTAATGGATAAATCAATACACAAAATGTAGTAGTTTACAATGTAATAATATTCAGTCATTAAAAACAGTGAAATATCAATACATGCTACAACATGGCTAAACTTTAGCAGCATTGTGCTAAGTAAAACGAGTCAGATCAAAAGCCTACATGCTGTATGATTCCATTCAAATGTCTAGAAGAGCCCAGAGGTGCTGATCTGGTGGTTACTCAGGGCTGAGGTGGCTGTGAGTGGAGGAAAGGGTGTGTGTGGGAGGGGGAGACTGTGCGTAGTCAGCAGTTGCTATGGAGTGTGACAGTGTCCTAAGCTTTGGTCATGGTGATGTTCGCTCAACTCTATCAATAAACAAATCCACTGAGTCCTACATATTTTAATGGTTCACCTTGTGGTGTAGGAATTATAGCCCAATAAAGCATCTGTCTGTCTGTCTGTCTGTATCTTGTGCACGGGGTACCTAATGGAGTACATAATATACCCATAGTCCCAGAGCCTAAGTAAGCAGAGGCTACGGGATTGCTTAAGCCTAGGAGTTCAAAGTCAGCCTGGTCAGTATTTAATACAGACATAGAAAATTTAGACAGACATAGGACATTTTAAATAAGATTTGATTTATATATAGTATTTCAAGATATGCCTGTATGTCTTTGTTGGTGCTTAGTTTTTTGTTTTTCCCGGAGTTGTGCTGTGGTTACAGCCCTGGCTGGGTTGAGGGTAGGATGTGCTAGGTAATGTGAGGGAGAAAAAGAGATGACTTCCTCCCACCTTTGAAACATATAAATAAATTCATTTCCTCTCCCCCATATCATGTGTAAAACAATGGCTTTGCTTGACCATGGAACCTTGTTCTACTCCAAGTTCCTCATCAGGGCTTACAGCAGTCTTCCCTAAAGAAAGTAACTTCCTTCTCTACCATCCCCTCACATGTATTGTAAAGCATGGCAGTCAATGGTTTTCCTTTTCTGGGGTTTTCCTGTATTGGTTATTGGTTTGGACTTCAAAAAGGTGCTGGTAAAAGCTACTGACAGGCCCTTTTCGTTTCTATAACCCAACAAGCAGTCAGGTTTTAAAATAACACCAAGTTGATAATGTTTCCTTAGGGTGAAGCAGCTGGAACAGAACCGTTCCCAGGGAAACATCGCACTGTTTAAACAACCCTGGGGCTGTGAAAAGGCTCAGGTCTCAACACCAGCTCATTCACTAGAAAAGCTGCTGAGAGAGAAAACTAGTGGGAAGGCTGAAAGCAGGTGGTGGAACTGTTCTGTGGTGTTTTCCAGTAAAAAGTTCTGAGGAAGAAGAACAAGCCCTCCCCAGTGGGCAGATCTGCTACATTCCCCAAACTCCCTGTGGCATGAAGGGAAATTGTGGTGGACTCTGCTAAATCAGGAGTTGGCAAACTACAGCTTGGGGCCACAATGGCCAGCATGTTTTCAGAAATGTTTGTTCAAACACAGTCATGCCCACCTGTTTACATGTTGCTTGCTTTGAAGCCTAAACAGCAGAGGAATTAGCTATCTGTCCTGCAAGACCCAATCCCAGGGGAAAAAACTGCTGATGTTAGCACTGTTGCCACTGTGGTTTGCATCTTGAATATCCCTAAAAAGCCTATGTTCCGGGCGAGGTCCCCCAGCTGTGATGATGTGGGAGGCTGTGGAACCTTCAATAGGCAGGGCCCGGTGGGAAGTTCATAGCTCTTTGGCCCGCACCTGTCTCTGCTCCCCAACTCCTTGTGTAAGAGGTTCTTCTCTGCCATGTGCTTCCACCATGCTGTGCTGCCCAGACACGGCCCAGAACAGTGGAGGCACTGACCAGGCACTGGAGCACCTCCAAATCTCTGAGCCAAATAACTTCCTTATGAGCCAGTGATCTTAGGTATTTCATTAGAGTGACAGGAAATTGAGTAACAGAAGTACTAAATGATGTACTCTCTTCTCCTGGGAGTCCAGAAGAGGCTTTCCTTGTGGTACTTGGAATTTGAGCTTATTATGTGTTTGACTGAAAATCCACAGGCCTCCAAGTTGTGCAGGGAGGGGCCCAGGCATCCCAGTTCAGATTGCTCTGACGTGGCGTGTGGGCTATATAGGAACTTAATGTTTTTGTTTTTTCTCCCTGGAATAGTCAGGAAGGCAAATATTTAGTCATCTTTCAAATAGTTTTTCCTGGTGCATTTTTCACTTATGGGAGGAATTGGAGTCAGTGAAGAGCAGGCATGAGATTAATTTACATTTGGCTTAAAGGAAGAAGCTGCACAGTGCCAAGTTTGTGTTTTCCCTTGAAGTTGGCTTCCTCATGGATTTACTCCCTAAGTAGCTTTCTGGCTGGGCTGCCTTCAGGTTGCCCAGGTTCATTGCTCATAGAGTTTGTAGGAATTTTCTGTACTTGTGATGGCGGGAGAATGACCATATTCACTTATTATAATGTTGTCTCACTGTCATCCCACCCCAGGCAAGGCTATAACTGATTGGCTTAGGAGCACATACAAGCTGAGCCAATCATATATTCCTTGGGAAATTAGTCCTGAGGCCAAGTTGCTTCCCTCCCCCTTCTCTGCCCTTCCCTTCCCTTCCCTCTCCCTCCCCCTCTCTCTCCTCTTTCTTTTCCAACTGGAATTCTGCCATCTATAGTATGTGGCTGAAATAGCCAGAAGCAGAGACAGCAGAGAGGGACTTCTTCAATTCCCCACAGCACGCTGGTAGATCTCTGTTCCTTCTCCAAAGGAGATGTTTTGGGGACCTGGTGGGGCTGGCATATGGGGAGCCTCACAGGTTCTCAATATGCACACAGGCTCGGGTGCCATCCCTTGAGGACTAGCCCTTCCAATAAGCAAGGAAGTGGCAAGGTTCAGTCTAGCAGTTGATGAAGGATTCACTGATGAGAGAGCCATGGGGAGAAGCACCTGGGACACTTTCTTGGGAAGACTAGGAGGGAGTCCTCCCAGTCACCCATTTCTTAGCTGCTGAGCTCGGCTGGGGGCAGCGGCTGTTCTGCCTCTGTACCTGTTTGTGTGGTGTCTATTTCTAGGTCACTTGAGATGTATTCATGGATTTGGAGGAGCCAATAGTAGTGGTGAATGATTTCCATGTTTTCCCATAACTCTCCATCTTAAATAGTTTAGGAAAACAAGCCTACTTTATTGTCTCTATAGATGTATTTGTAAGACATGTTTGAGTTAATGCCAGCATGGCCAGACTACAACTCTCAAACTTTGTAACTTGTGACCCTGTAGCTTTGGCCTGTAATGATCCTTCCACATTAGTAGTTCACTGTTGCCCCTGAACCAGCCAGAGACATCACAGGCTTTCCTTTGCTCCAAAGCTCACTTCCTGCTTAAGCTTGCCCAGAAGGTGAGGGTTACCCAGCGTCAGAACTGCTTTCTGGCTTTTTTAGTGTCACTCCAAAGAGGCACCTGACAATCTTATAAATGAGCACAACCTGGAGTAGGGGCTGCAGAAAGTCACATGCAAACCTTGCCTGCACCTTTACTTTGAAAGCATGAATGAAATTAGCAACACCGTCAATTATAGGGATGAGTGATGATACTTAGAATGTTTATTCCTGCTCCAAGGAGAGTGCCTCTTATAAAGGAGATAAAGTCCTGTTTTCAGGATGAAACTGGATTGTTGGGGCAGTGTGTCCTCCATGCATCTGGGAGTGCTTTAGCATAAAACAATCTTTCTACTAAAGTGGCATACTGGGGAGTCGCCTATTCTGCCATCCTCCAGTGAGACGTTGAAAGTTTAGCTCATTTGGTGGCAATCTCTTATGATATATAAGCAACCCAGGGGCTGGGGAGTTGGCTCAGTAGAATAAGTGCTTCCCTGGCAAGTGCAAGGGTCTGAGTTCAATCCCTGGTTCTGCCAAAAAAAAAAAAAAAAAATTATAAGCAACCCAGTGGGTCATTACACACCTTTTTAAATTGTAAAATAGATCAGAATGAGCCTGGATGTAACAGAGTTATAGGAGAAAAAGAAAACCAGGAAGTAATTTCCAATAATAGAGATGTATCATTATTGAAAGCCTTTAAAACACCTCCACAAGCATCTGTTCTCAGATAAAAGGGTGTGCTTAGCCTTTTGCCTGCTCCTAGACTAGGGGAGGGGACTTCTGCTTCTTAAGAAGGAAGGGACATGTCACAGTGGGCGTCTAAATTAACAAGTCTTTGTATCTATAAGCCAAAGCTCACTGAGTTTTTTTCAACTAAAATATCTCAGACTTCTGAGTGTGAACTCATCTCAGAGTCTGAAGGGGGACCCTGAAGCTGCCTAGATTAGGGTGCTTCTTAAATTTGTTTTACTTTTTTAGTTCCTGGGGACTAGCTCCTCTCCAATATTTCTTGATTTTCTGTGTAAAAGGTACTTAATTACTCCTCTGTGTCAGTGTTTAATGTCTTTTTTATCTTATACCCCAGTTTTTTAATCAAGTTGATGTCCTAAGAGACTACAGCTCTCCAAATTTCAGCAAGCTGCCGGATCCCTCAAATTCCTGGCTGTGTCTGTGAGGCAAAGCTCACTGCAGGGCTGATGGTTAATGCCAAGTTGAACATTTGAACCCACGGGAGGATAAGGTCTGCCCCCATCTTCTAGTTGGTGGAATCAGGGACATCAAGTAGGATGGGGCACTCAGTGGGTCTTGGGAAGTAGCCAGCTCAGAGCATCTGGCTTGGCACTGGACTGCGAGTCCTCTCACCAGAGAGGCAAAGGCAGCCAGGAAAGGTGTGGAAGCCAACCTGGTAAGGCCCATCCATGACCTCCAAGGCAGTGTCACATGGAAGCAAATGCTGCTGATGACCAGCCCATACTGGCTTACATGACTGGTTCTCCCCGCAGGCCATTGCCAAAGGAGCTTTTGAAGATATGCCAGCTGTGCACACTGGTGCCAGAATAGGTTTCCAAAAATACGTCTGGCTCCATCCCTACCTGTTCAGTCAGTGAATAGAATGTGAACTCCTTCACCTGCTATGGCAGCTCCCCATGGCACAGTCCCAACCACCCTCTCCTGGTGCATGCTGCACTGCCAGTGCTACTCTACCATCCTTAGGACATCAGTCTCATGGCTTTCCACCTCTGCCCTCAAAGCAGATAGGCTCCAAGTTCCAGCCTCAATCTTCCCCTCAGTACAGCTGTTCACATGGAAGTAGCTCAGGTGGTGACTCCTCCCTGAGCACCCAGAGCCAGTCACTGCTCATCTGAGTGACTCTCAGCATGTGTTGACATGATTCCGCTTCCAGACTCTTACTTGGCCCCACTCCAGTGTTAGTCTTCTGGATTTCCCTGGGCACACTGAACATTCAACAAACATAGGGCCTGCGTTGTCTGTGTTGTATGCATTGGCCTTGCACAAGGCCTCTGCTTGTGCCACTATCCAGTCACCTTAGGGACTCTCATTCAGCTGCTGGAAGAATGAAGAAATAGGGTTTTTCAGAAATGTGCTATAGAGGTACAACCCAGAAAAACTGAAGTTTATATGAAAACTAAGCTAAAAAGTCATGTTCCAGATGAGATCATACACATCCTCTCATGAACATCTTGTCCTGCTAACTTTTAAAATAAATTTTGATTCATAATAATATCTTTTAGTAAATAAGTTCCTAAAATGTTGGGGAACACCAAGATTTGAAAGTGTAGCTTTTCAAACATTTTAAAAATATATTAGGAGCAAAATATTGACTGCTATTATATTTTAAAATAAAAATACTGTCACAATTCACTAATTCGTTATTTGCCAAAGAAAATTTTATTTTAAAGAAGTTTGGGCTGGCCAAATAGCTCAGTGGATTAAAGTGCCTGCAAGCAGGTGCAGGGGCTGGGGGTTTGATTCCTGGGCCTGCCTTGCCAGCCCCACCCCCGGGGCATGCTGAGACTAATTGAGACTGGGCATGCCTGTAATCCCAGCTCTTGGGAGGCTATAAACAGGCAGATCACTGTGAGTCTGATCTAGGAGTGAGACCTTGAACACCCTGCCTTAAAAAAAAAAAAAATTGTAAGTCTTTTTCCTCTTATGATTTTTGTTAAGTATTTACTTTTAATCTAGCTAAGAGTTTTTTACTTTGTTGATCTTTAAAAAAAACTACATGTCATTTTCTTGGTTACAAGGATCACATATACATAATATGTATGTATTTATTGGTTCCAGTATTCAAGATTATAGATTCGTTTATCAACCAACAAAAGGAAACGAATCTTTGTGGAAAGACAGGCCAACTAGTCATATTACGAGGTTGTCCAGACAGTCTTTCTGTCGGTATATTCTATACTTCAATTTTCTTAGCCTGCTATATTAAAAACAAGGTATTTCTACCTATAAATGAAATGCTACAGCACGGTTAATAGAATTTGTTAGATGACAACAGAACTCTAGTTTCTCTCGGAAAGTCCTTATTTGTGCTAAATCTGAAATTTTGCAACTTAAAAAATAAGGAATAACTTTAGCAATTTCCCTTATCAGTTTTGAGTTCAAACATTACTTGTAAAGAAAAGAATCTAATATCAGAGGCAAAACAGGGAAGTTTCCGCATCAGTAGTTTCCAGAGAGAGGAAACACACTGAACACATGAGACCCCCACAGGAGGAGGGTGCTTCTTAGCTGGAGTGGCTACATACAGACAGAGTTTGCTAGCTGCTGAGTAGTAGAAAGAGGGCAGCAGGCGACAGAAAGGGCCTTGGTCCATCTTAAGTCTGCACAAAACAGCCAGTCTCTGAAAGCAGCCCATGGGATGGGGTGTGTGGGCCCAAATGGGTCCTTTGAAGACCCGGTTGTTTCCCGATCTCAAACTGTTGGAGCTTTGGAAAGAGAGGAACTTTCCACTCAGCCTCAGACCCACATGGGTGCTAGGAGGCTCCTCTCATTTGGTTTATTTCCTTTCATCCTTTTCCCATATTACCTCCTCCCATGGCCTACCACTAATATTTTATTTGATGTATGTGCTATTTGTATGTATTCTTATAAAATGAGATGGCTTGGAATGCACATGTTTAATTTACGCAGATGGTAGTGGTATAGAGCAGGGCTTGACAGACTTCCTGTAAGGACCAAAGACAAAATATTTTGACCTGGGTCAGTTATTCGGCTGTCTTGCCATAGCACAAAAACAGCCAGATGTAAGTAAATGAATGGGTGTGAGGCATATAAAAAGAAGAAGTGGGAGCCAGGGAGGTAGCTCAGCAGCTTAAGCGCTTGCCTGGCAAGCACAAAGCCCTGAGTTTGATCCTCAG
>PVKA01050311.1:0-12791 GCA_004027165.1 Ctenomys sociabilis | reverse complement strand
ATATGAACTCCAGTCTGTCTTTGCTTTGCTTGTACATAGTCAGTAATATATATCCTCTTGAGGTAAGCATTCCTCAGAGGAGGGTGCTTTTGGAAGGGCAATAGGCCTTGAGGTGTTGCAGAGTACCCAGAAGAGTGCTGCAGCTCCCTGGGAAGATCCTTGGCCAAGCTCCTAGGGTAATGTGTTTTCCTTAGATATTAAAGGGAATAAAAATCACAGTGTAAAAACTACTCCTAGTGTGATATTAGCAGATACTTTGGGAAACTGTCCACTCATTTACAGGTATAGTTAGGAATCAAATATTAATTACTTATTAGTTAGCTCTGTAGTACCTTTCATCCTCTTTTATGTGATACAGTGGCATCCGTAGGAGAGTACTACTTCAGGATCCTAATTACTTCCTTCCTAGGTGCTGAGAAATGAATAAGCTCGCTGCATCTGCTCAAAGCAGATAAGAACTGTTTTCATCTACACACTGAGGGGTTTTGTCAGAGGATCAAACCTTAGACCACTGTGGGTGAGGATAGATGTTGGTGCACAGGAGCCAGCTGAGTGTCCTTGCTCCCTCTGGGTGGCGCTGGACCACTCAGCACTTCTCACTTTTCTTAGTGTGGCTGTATCTGTGAATCTGTATCTGTGAGTGTGAATGTAATAGTACACAGTATTAGTTTTATCACCACGATTGTTGTGATTACTGAGTATTAAATTCTCTTCCCAAGATTTTCATTATATCAAAGTAGACCTCTTTTAGTAATCTCTAATGTTCTTGTGATTTTATTTACATTTTAAATCAATTGGATAGTCCTGGGGAAGCAATGATACACATAAGTAAAGAGATATTGACTAAAGCTGAAAATCAGATACATGTAAATTGGCTGTTATGATTTTTTATTTCAACTTCTCCCATCCGTGGTCAACTGAGATATTACACCCAGGTCTTTCCCTCAAGCCAGGCTCTTTAAATGCTCTTTGTGAGCCTCCAAAGTTTGTTGGACAGCTCTTGTGTGAGGTTTTAAAAAGTTAGTTTTTGTCAAAATGCATTTAAAGCACAGAGGCACACTATATCCCACTCCCTTTGAGAAGTTTGTGCTAGTGTTACACATTGGTCAAGGGTAGAAGGACAAAGACAACAAGAATTTTCAGCTAAATACTCTTTCCTGATATTTCCCATTTATTTTTCCTCATAAATATTTCAAATATTTTATACATTTCTTTTTTAGTTGCTTACATTGCTAATCAATAATAACCTTAACTTATGAACTTGGGCATTTTTAATGGATGCACTAACTAGCAGGCGGTATTGTGCAGGAGCTTAATTACATGACAGGATTATGACATTTCTGACACAGTCACATTGCCGAATTATTGAAAGGGGACTAGCTATGGACAAAAAAAATATTTTTTTAAATATTGTATTTGATAGTTGAACATCTGGAGTGACCAGCCACTTAAAACCAAATGAAGCATTGTTTTATTAAAACAAAAGGCAATTCATAGTAATTATGTTGTAGGTCCCTTGAAACACCAAGGAACTTCTTGAGCTGAGAGCCATGCTGTCTTCCCGTGTCTGTCAGTCATTGCTTGTATCAACCCCAACCCGGTGCTTTTCCTTCTGCACCTGGGAAATCCAGCTCTACTTCAGTAAGCATGCGTGCCATTGGTTATGCTGCCCAGCGGCTTCTGTGTGGCCACTGTCATCTCTGCCTAGATTACCTGGCTTTGTTCGTGTGCTCCCTCAGTCACTCCTCCAGTGTAGAGCTCACTGGTCCTTCCATGTCCACACTCTCTTCCTTTGTCACCCTCATGAAGGCCAAATTCCTCAAAAGGAGTGTCAAGATGCTGGGCTCTCTGCCTTCTGTGTCTACCATCACAGGACAGTTGCCCCACCACACTATCTCCCTGACTCCTGAGTAGAAACAACTGAAATGGCTTCTTGCGATTGTTTCATGTAAGTGCTGTATTGTGGAAGTAAAACTTTTATTGTGTCTTAAGAAATCCTTTTCTTTATTTGTATTAATTGAATGCATTGAAGGGTTTACTGTGCTACTGTGATACATCTGTGTGTGTTCATACAGCTTGTTACTGTGGTATGTATATATATATGTGTATAGCTTGCACTGCACCCATCTGCACATTGAGTACTTGGAACTCACTACTCTACTTTCAAGTTGACTTCATTTTCTAGGCTCCTGTTCTTACTGGTTCTCTGTCTCTGTCTCTGTCTCTGTCTCTGTCTCTGTCTCTGTCTCTGTCTGTCTGTCTGTCTTTCTCTCAGCGCAACCAGGGTTTGAACTCAGGCCCTTGTGCTTGCCAGGCAAGCGCTTATTCTACTGAGCCATCTGCCTGGCCCTCTTGCTGGTTCTCCCTAAAAATCTTAGTTCCCTGTTTATTTATTCCTTCATATTCCTTGAGTTCAAACCGCGATGGCCTTCTACTCTGTGAAGTCTACCCTGCCTTTCTTATTTATGATTAAAGGCTTTCATTCTAATGGGACTTTCTGTTTCTTGGCCACTTTCTTTTCCTGAAAGTCTTCTCAGCCCCCAGCATGGTCTCAGTGATTATCCTGCTCACTGATGGCTCCTGCACTGATGTCTGCTCTGCCTGAGATGGAGTCCTGTGTGGAGCACTGTTTTCCACCCAGTGTGTCTTTGGTGAACGATTCTTAATGAGGGAAGTAGTGTGGAGCCTTGCCTTGTATTTATTTACATGCTCATATATAGGTGGGACTCATGAGGCCATGCCTGCAAGTCACTTGTTAGCAGGAATTCCATAGTGTTTAACATGGATTCATGGTCACAATGTGAAGAAGGTCACACAGAAGATATGGCCACCATGGCTGACCTCCAGAGCCTAAAAAAGAACCTAGCATTCTGGTTCAAAGGCTCACTAGACTAAGAAGGACATGGATTTCATTTGCTGTTTTGAATTTCTGAATTTGGACTTAATTTACAGTGCTAGAAATGGCTTCCTGAAGGTTTCTATATATTTAAGTTTATTTACTACAACTTTAAAACCAAGTTTATTGAGCAATCATTACACTGATAGTTTCCTAAGACAATCACCACCAAAGAATCGAGAGATATAATTAACCGTTGCTACACATATGCACATACACATTAAAATTCCTGTTTTGACTCTGAGTTTTAAGGCTTGGTGAACAACTTCTAATCACCACCAGTTCGGGTACTCACCCAGCTGTACTCCCTGCTGCCTTTCCTTTCCAAGTGAGCCTTCCCACCAACCTCTACAAACACACTGTCTGTTCTCTGTCTCTACACTTCTACAGAACATAAAGTACATCATCATTTCAGACTGAGTTGGCTTTTTGCACTCTACCTAATGTATTTGATGATTTTCAGAATAGCATTTAGCTTTGAATCTGTGATGAGACATGAATAAAAATTAATTTACAGCCTGACAGCTCTTTAACAGGCTTCGTCCCGTAGCGGTGTGTCGTTTGGTGTGTCTATGTTCAGGAAATGGAAAAGAGGCCCTTTCTTACCCTCACAACCTCATGTCCTATGCGTGTGCAGTAATTTCTTTTTGTATGTCAACCAATTATATCTTGGTTGACAGGAACTAGGATATTTTCTCCTTTAAAATATTAAATAATTAAACATACACTTTGTGTTATATTTTTGAAATATATTAACTTAGAAGACAACTGGTGACCTTTCCTATTTCCCTCTCAACTATTTTAAAAAGAGGAAGTGTTTTATGTGTGAGTTTGTATTTTTGAGAAGTCCTAAACATTTCTTGTATAGAATCTCCTGAAAAATGTTATGAAACATGAGACATAGGTCTGCTTATTTATTTTCACGCTTTATTTTACAGACAGAGACTACAGTTTTCAAGATGATTGTTTTATTTTTTAAGTTATGTCAACTGTTTAAAGCAAAGGGGAATCAGACCTTCAAAGTGGAACACATGGTTGGCAGAGGGGGCATGAAGGTCATTGTCACATTCCATAAAATGATTATAGTTTCCTTTCAGACAGTTTTTCAATCTGCTCCTCTTGCTATCAGAAAAGTCAACATTTGCATTCTGTTGAATGTGCGTGACCTCTAGTGTCTGAAGAAAGGGCACTTCTGTGATTATCTTGTTTGCATTCACAAGAAATTATCTGAAAATCCTCTAATGATTCAAAGACTGCTTTAAAAGATTATTTCATTATTAGAATTAGTTCTAGTGCAAGTTTAAATTAAATTGACTTAATGTTTTAGATTTCTTAATTTAAAATAAATCACCAGAGGAAAAAAGCATTAAAATATTTAAGAAATGACTTCTTTGCAAAGTGTTGGATTGTGTGTTTAAATAAATTTTCAAAAATTTCTTCATAGTCTTAATTCATTTAATCTCTAGACTCTATGTATTTAAGAAATTCATTTTCCTGGAACTTCTTTCTATTTTAGTGGGTTCCAACTAGCTTTAAATAAAAATTGTGGGGTGACAATATTAAGTGATAAATGAATTTAAAACTTTTCCTTCTACAGCATTTTTTATCACTGAAATTTTAGCATTTCTCTGAAAACTACTACTCCTAATTACAATAGTTTTTGTATGTATTGCATTTTTTCCTTGTTGTTTTAACTGGTGTCAAGTTATTTTTCTTAATGATCATCTTATATTTTCAATTTTTCTGTTAACATGAATACAACAGAGATGTTTTATATTCTTAACTATCTGTGACTTTTTCATTTTAATCCTCAGTTTTGGGTCATCTACAGGTTATACAAACAAATTTTGTTAATTACTATATGAGAGTAAGCTTTTCTGCTTCTTCTAGGTCCTATTATCTATTCAGTTCTATTTAAGAGACAAAGACTATGTTTTGACTTCTCTGGGATTGGAGATATTTTTTATCTGTCAATTTTCTATGCTTTTTCATTAGTGTTAGTTGAGTCAAATACTTTCTTCTCATGAAATATAATTTTTATTATTCTTTTTGTAAATTTTAGTTTGAAATTTCATACTGATGCAGATTAAGATCTTTCACTTTATAAGATTTAGCTTCTGAGTCTGAAAAAATTAAGAAGCTGGACTGGACAGAACTTAGGTTTTATGAAGCCTTGGTAGTGCACCCCCTTGATACTTACTCAGCCAGATGAGAAGTGCAGATCTTCCTCCAGAAGAGGCATTGTTCTATTGAAAGGTGCACTCAGCAGTGGGCCTTGTCCTTCCTTGAGAGCTTGGACTTTCAGCTTGGAGTTTGTTGGAGCTGTTGAGTTTGGGATATTTTTAGCAGTCTGGCGAACTCAACTAGATTTGCTAAATGCATTGGATTTTCTTTTTGTATGGTAAGTAGTCACCTATGAGTTGTGAGTCTTTTGTTAGAATTAAAATTTTTTTCCTCCTTTTGTAAAATCTGTTTCCTCACTACCTTCTTTACTGTTTTAAAATCAACTGAAGGAGATGTATTTGTTAAGGATAAAGTAGTTTTTTTTTTCTTTTTTGCTGAAAGGAAACCAATAAAAACCACCAGTAGCACAACAAAGCATCACTAAGATATTATAAATAGTGCAAAAATAAGCCAGCATTATTTACAACATCAAATCTACTGTTTCTGAAAGTTAGTGAATTGGCTCTAGTAAGGCAAAACTAGTTGAGGGAATGTGTTGGGTTAGCACAAATGGGAAAAATTTACTGAATGTGAGGATAGACGTTGTCAGTCTACAAAACTGCTTTGCTTCCCAGCACAGTGTGGAAACAGAAACCAAGCCCTTCTGAGTCACATCAAAGGTAACTTCAAAGTTTCAGGTATCATGATCTATCTGGTAGTTCCCCCAAATGCCAACTATTCTTTAATTCTTATCTTTTATTTTAGCAGGAATTTCTAGTGGTAAAAACTGAAGTCGTGAATGTTGGTCATGGTACTCAGTAGACACCTTCTTCCTACTTTCTCTGTTTCCTAGCACTGTACCTGCTAAATTTTAGAAAGCTTTGGAGTCAAGAGTGGAAAAATTGGCCTCTATTCTTCATCATTTTATTTCATTCTAGAAAGTAAAATTTAAACATGATATGTGCATAATTGAAGTAGTCATAAAACCTCTCAAATATAAAATTTTATAATACGTTTAGCCTACATGTTCTTCTTTCTTCATTTATTCGGTAAACAAACACTTATTAGGTGTTTATGGCATGGTGTGTCCAGTAAATGTAGCACTGAGGTAGTACTGGTCGCAGGCCCTTTTTACCCTCACAACCTCATGTCCTATGAGTGTGCAGAAACAGCCATGTGATCTCATTAGTTAGGCAACAAAAATCCATGGGAACCTTGGAAAACATTGTCATGGTTTCCAGAGAAAATCACAAAAAAACTTGCTAAAGAAATTAGCTTAAATAAAACATGATGAGTATATGGGTGTGCTAAGGGGTTAAGAGAAGTCACTACATAGAACATGCTACATCTCTGGCAGTTTGCACTAAAACAATGCCTGCTTCACGTACATAAGTACACATTGATCAAATTATTAGGTATATGTAAAATGCAGAGAGGTATGTGAATGATGGTAAATATCTTAATGTATGTAAGTAATCGTAAATTGCTCTCTGATCAGATAACCTTAATGTATCCTGTAGAGTATTAAAAGAAAACTACAGTCTTCCATCAACAATCTAGTAATTAGAAATGCATAATATTTTCTAGATATTTCTTCATTTATTTTTTTAATTATTTTTTGGGTAACAAATAGCAATTAGACAGTTAAAAACCAATTAGTAAGACAGTTTCTATAGTTCATACGTTGCTTGTTGTTGTCTTAGTGGTTATTCATTGTACAAGATGCAGAAATGATATCCTGTCGACAAACACTATTAGAGCAAATATTTCTATTCATTGAATTAAGAGAATGTAGCTGTATATCTATCGTAACTATTTCGAATATACAGATACAAAATGGTCCTTCATTTGTATCACCAATTTTGTTGAGTTTTGTCAGAGAAGGGAATTCAGTTGTCATTTAAATATCGTAGGTCCATGAATTCAGCAAAATATTCTAATATATTCCAGTAGTCCATAATAGCAGTGGGTTTTCCATAAGACTGGTAATGCCAGAGGTTGTTGACTTAAGCCTTTTACAGCACAGCATATTAATATGGCTTTACTTTTTATACTTTGTTTTTATATTTTTCTGGTGGATGGTTAAGACTAAGAGCAAGACCAATATAACAAGAAATGTAGCTTTTGTATCTGCCAGGGTCAGTCAAGTATCCTCAGGATTTATCCTGAAACCCTGTACTGCAGTTTGTAGATCTTTTGTTAGTGTCGGCCATGTGGATGAGTCGTGGCCATTGTTTGACCAATTTGCTCTCTGTGAAAGTCTGAGAGAATGTTTTCTCTCTGTGTTACTCCTTGGGCACACTCTACATCATCAATCACTTTCCTCTGTGGTCCCATAATCTTCTTTATCAGAAAATTTGTGACGCAACTGAGTTACATGATGTTAAAGTACAGGTTCTCCTATGTCCCGAGTCTTCACTGATCTTGAAAGGCTAGGGCCAAAATGTTGGCTATCCTTGCAGCCCTTCTTTTTCTCTAATTTTTGCTTTGCAAGCTTAGTTTCTTAACCCTCCAGAAGAGAACTTTATTATTATTAACATACAACATAGGCACTTAAGCTTAACCTCACTCTCTGCCTAATATCAAACATCTTAGGCATAACATGGAACAGGTATGTTCCATCAAGAATTGATATGTTAACCTTTAAGTCCCTATAAAATATGAAAAAAACTTTAAAAATAAGAATAAACAATTACATATTTTTACATAGAAATTGAGAAATCTAACCGTATACAGCATTGTAGCAGGACAGTCCTATGACATTTTTTTCCTTGTTTCTTTTCACATTTATTACCCTTTTGTTTTACACAAACATTTACTTGAGAGACAGTATGGCATTAACTGGTATGTCATGATATGCAGTACATATATAGAAGACCAGAATGACCAGACGTTATTGGTAGATATTTAAAATATACCTATATTCAAAATTAGGTTCACCTACATACTGTAAGGTTCTCCTTATTTCAATGAATCTTTGAGTTGTTTCTAGTTCTGCAGTTATTTTATTGAGAATAAATTCATTTCAATAATTGAAATTTATGGCAAATATTTGCAATGATAATAGGTGGGGTAATTAAATATAGTACATATTTTCCCTATAAGTTTTTAAATATAAATATATCTTATTTTTAAAAGTAAGGAATTTAACCCACCCTTGCTCAAGTTCACTGATTTACATCATAAGGAAATAGTCTTCAGTCTGAGTCTGATAGTGGAATGAGAAGGTTTTATTACACTGAGGTTTAGTTTCTACGGTGCATTCAAGAACAAAGTGCAGGAACTCAAAGAAGTGAGATGCATTACAGTTTGAAACTGGGAATAGTTATACTTTTCCTGAAAAGGTTAAAAGCCAGGGAAGAAAGTACCCACCCAATGCTGCCTACCCTCAAAAGGGTACCAGTCTATTCTGTGATCATTAGCTGGTTGACTGAGCGATTGATTGATAATTTAAGCATCCTGCTGTTTTCTTTCTTACCTGGGATAATTTCTGGCCTTTTAGTGATAAGTCTAATAGGAGAGTATAAACAGACCAGGAATTGGTTTGACATTGATTTTGTCCTGGCTAACTTTGGCTAAGTCTTGTAAATTGTTCCTTCCTAAAACTTTTTTTTTAGTTATGATTCCAGTGCATATAGGGTACTTTTTATTTCTTGTACTCTACGTCAGAGCCAAGAATTCCTCAGAATTCTTACTGCCACGATAAACATGCTACAATTTTTTGATGTCATTGTTAAATATCAAAGGAATTATGTTGGTCATTGGAGGTGTTACTGTGGTCCTCTGGAATGACCAAGGATCTGGATTAAAACTGATGAGATAGCTTCATAGAAAGCATACTCTACAGTTAATAGTGTCGTCACTTGAGCACTTTTTTATTCCTATCAAATTTCTGTTCTATGCAGACAACTGGGAGAATAAAATAAATAGGTGTTTGGCATTTCATAGTAGATAGTGAAAAAGTACCTGCAATATAAATAAAGAAATTTGGAGTGTCCAAAATATAACGTGTGACCTAGCACAGAAAAACTTGTGGGGAAAAAAGTTTGATAGCAGATGGATATGAAGTGTGTTCTCCCATTATTTCATTACACATGTCCTCAGTTTGGTACTTTTGAATATCAATGTGTTATAAAATATAATAGGTTGTCGTTGATGCCTCCTTGAATGGAAGTCAAAAGACAAACAAATTTAACATGGGCGTGCTGTTGGGTTGGTAGAAAAATATTCCATCACTTGTAAGTTGTTTCTTATAATTTATTTGAATGATATTCTTAAAAATTTGTCTTTCTCTGTGTTATAAAATTTTTCTTAAAATAGTTTATCTCTCCTGTCATGTCCTGTTTTATCTGTGTGACTCATGCAAAAACTAGAATGTGCCTCAATTACTTTAACATTTTGTTTCTGTATCTGTGACTCTTTTTATTTCTGTTCCTCTCTTTCTCCCTTCATCTCACTAGGCAAAAATAAAAAAGTATTTTAGTTATATTTGAATAAAATGACATTATGGAAATATGCAACAATTAGAAAACTACATATTTTGATAATATTTAAATTAATGTCATAGTATCTTATTCAGTGTTACACTATAGCAGTTGTATTGTGCGCTAAGATTTTAAGATTTTAAAATTCAAAGGAACACTACACAGGCCTAACAAGTAGCTTGTGAATATTTCTAAAAAAGAAATGATATATTCTTTTTTAAATTTTCTTTATTATAAGTGGATAATGGTAGAATTTCAAGGAACATAAATGTAGTGCATATAAATGAGTCCATGAATACTATTCTTCTATATCATGGATGCTAACTCAAATATTGTTAAAATATAATTAAATTCTAAAAACTGCTTGAAAGTGGCAATCTGTTGAAGGAATATGTGCATTTTCGTAACAGGAAATATGACCAGGAGCATACAACACAGATGAACACACTCAGCTAAACTACAGGACTGGGAGTATCTTAGTTACTCTTCTTTCCTTGCTGGAATGAAATACCTGAAGCCTAAAATGAAGACAGGAAAGGTTTAATTAGCTCACAGCTAATGGATGTTCCAGTACATATTCTTCTGGCTCCAAGGCAGAAAGCAGTGGTGCAATGTGGCAGAAAAGAGCACAGAACAAAGGGAGGGAGGCTTTTCCTCCCACCTCACATTGTAATGCAGATTACTTGCCTTTGGATTATGAATTGTTCACAAGCTCCAGAAGCCAGCCCCATGACTGTACAAGGCTTTGGGGTGACAAGTACACATAAACCACAGCAGAGAATGTATATATATAATTTTTTTTTTTTGCAAAAGTGGCAGTTGTGCTGAGGAGTTTTCCATTTTTTAATTGCTAAGTTTATCCTTAGGACAGATTGTTCTATGATTTTAGTTTTGCTTTCCTGTGAGCATTTTAACCCAAAGAGGGTGTGTAGTAGTTCTGAGAAGCAAGGTTCTAGTCTGGTGCGGGGTCAGCAGGCAGGCTTTTCCGTGCAGTTCACCTCACAGGGGAACCAGCCAAAACATCTTTTCTTCTTTACCCTAAATTTCTCTTAATTTGTTGCTGTTTCTGTAGTAATTTATGAAGGCATTGAAAACCATAGCTTAGCCCTCAGCTGAAATGCTATAGCTAAAAGTTGCATGTTAGTATCAACTACCATAATAAAAATCACAAATTGGTTCTAAAATTCATTAAATCAAGGAGAAACAATTAGTGAACAGGGTTTGTGGAAGATTTTATAATAGGTGAATATAACATATTCCAAAATGAATCTATTTCTTATTAAAGAAAACTAGAATTGTACTTATGGTATCTATAGATTTTGTATAGAGCAATTATGCTTAAAAGTTCAACATGTAAAGAAAAAAATAAATTTTAAGAGCTGATTTACTTTCTTTTCTTTTCTTTTATTGAAGAACAAATAGCAATGAGGCAGTTTCAAATCAGATTAGTAGGACAAATTCAACAATTAATACATTGCACATTGTTTTCATAGTGGTTTTTGTTGTACAAGGTGCATACATAACTCGCTACTTTCAAACACTATTAGAGCACATGCCTCTAATCAATGATTTAAGAGAATGTATATATATATATATATATATATATATATATATATATATATATATATATACCTATCTTTTTTAAAAGCTGAATTATAGTACAGTTTCAATAATTAATACTTTTACATTGTTATCTTCCCAGTGGTTATCCATAGTACAAGAAGCAGACAGAATATCCTGTCCAAACACTATTAGTTCAAATCTTGCTTCTCATAGAATTATGCAAAAGCGCTCAATATTTATCCTAACTGTACTGTTTATACAAACACAGAATGGTTCTTCCTTTGTATCCCCTTTATTGTTTAGTCCTGTCAAAGATGGGTATTCTATTGTCATTCAGCTATTATAGGTGTTTGAATTCAGCCAAACAATCCAACACAGTCCAGCAGTCCACAATAATAGTGGGTTATCCGAAGAAGTTGTTGACTAAGCTGTTTACAGCTCAGGTTATTATTATGGTCCTATTTTATATACCTTGTTTTTATACTTTTCTGCTGGATGGTTAAGACCGAGATAAAGCAAGACCCATATAACAAAAAATGTAGCTTTTGTATCTGATGAGGTCAGTGAAGTCCCCTCAATGTTTATCCTGTAACCTTGTACTTCACTCTGTAGATCCTGTTAAGAGCTGATTTTGATATTGATATTTATAAGAAATTTTCTGGACTAAATGTTGATAAGGAGGAAGTATAATTAATGATTAAAGTATCAGATTGAAGAATAAGTTCAAGAACTGCAAAGACAATCAGAAAGAGCATTTGCTTCAAAGTGTCATAAGGGAATAAGGAGACATATCCTCTCCACTTGGAGAGAGCCTCAAGAAATGAGAGGGAGATGGGATGTTTACAGAATCAAAATGTATTACCAGCTCTGCGTGGGAATGCTACCATTGCATGCTGAAAACATGTACGTAAATAAACATAATAAAATAAACAAATAAATAAACACATAAAATGTTTTAAACATATAGATCTGTTGTGACTGGGAAGGAAACCCAAAAAGGGGTGGGAAGAGGGAAAGGGACCTGAAAGCAAAGAGAATGGGGAGGTGTCAGTACCCCCAGCCACACTGGGGTAGGGCCACTCATTTGATTCAAGCATACTCTCATATAACTTGGGGAAAATGTAAGGACGATAAATTGCTCGTATCATTCTAGAAAGAATAAAAGGAAAATAAGAATGAAATATAGTAATATACATGCAAAATCTGCAAGTACAAATCATACTCTTTCCAAGTTACCCATATACTTGGAATTATGTAACCTTAAATTAAACAATGTGATTACATTTCAATGCTTAAAATTTTTGCTTGCCACATATCAAAAGGCAGAGAGGTTTGTTAGATAATCCCTGCAAATGTTTTCACTGCTCTGTTTTCTTATTGAAAAGTTATATAATGTAAGGTTATCATTACAACAGCAAAGCTTTTTTTATTATCTTAATGGAGCTAGCCTCTGGTATAGAATGAACTTTCTGCATGATAGCGATTGTTTACTGAAGACACTTAAGATTTTGTATCTGTCTTTCAAAAGCATATGTAATTTAGTTCATTATTTCATTAAATCTCTTCTTCCCCTGACTTTTCAGAAAATATCTGTATGTATATAAATATATAAAATATCCTTTTGCTTTTTGCAGAAGCAAAAGGTTTAGGTAGGTTCTACATTTTACAAAAATGTACCTGAATTT
>PVKA01050310.1:0-12791 GCA_004027165.1 Ctenomys sociabilis | reverse complement strand
AGGAGGCTCCCCACCAGGACGAGAGGCCCGCTGGGGTCACTCCAGGGCCAGCTCCCAGGTGCAAGTGGTGGAGATGGGTGCACTCCCTCCATCCCATTCATTCCCAGTGGGCAGGCAGAGGTGTATGCAGCCTGGCCTCGAGAGCATTCAGTAAAGCTTGTGCTCTCTTATCCACTTGGCCCTAATTATGTAGTGGAAAGCTACCAGCAAGGCCAGAACACCAAACCTTTGGTAGCATGTTTGGCAGGAGATACTTCAACAGGTCCAATTACTACAAAAAAAAACCCTAGGTAATAAACAGATGCAGGCATCCTGCTTTGAATGTTCTTCAGTTAACAGTACCAAAGTCTGTGAAGTAAAATTCAAAAAGCTGCTGGTTGCTTCTCATTCCCTTTGCTTCTTACCCCTGCTGCATTGGGGAGCCGTGGCATCAGGGTTTCAGTAATGTTCCTAGGTTGGCATTGAAAAAGCTGTCCTCCTGCCTCAACCTCTTGTGTAGCTGGGATTATGGGTATGTGATACCACACCCGCCTCAGCCTCCTGAGTGCTGAGAAATCCACTTTTGTGGGAGTGCACCCATCTCCACCACTTGCACCTGGGAGCTGGCCCTGGAGTGACCCCAGCGGGCCTCTCGTCCTGGTGGGGAGCCTCCTGCCCAAGGTCTAAGTAATACAAAATTAATGTTGCTTTGATTTTAAAAACTTTGTCCTTGCCCCATCCAACTTGCTGAAACCAAAGATCGAACCCAGATCCTTCTCACTGACCCTTATCCCAACCACTCCCTTCCCTATAATTTGAGACCTGGTCTCCAAGTTGCTCAGCTCCAAGACTGAGCTTGAGCGGATGACCTTCTTCTGGCCTGCCAAGTTCTGGGTTGGCAGCCATGTGCCACCACACCTGGCTAGAACTTTTTATCAACTGAGAACGGGCAAAGGAAAGCACTTTTTTTCAAATAGTTCGTTTTTTTGTTTGGTTTTTTTTTTTTTTTTTGTCTTTTTGAGACTCACTATGCAGTGCAGGCTGGCCTTAAGCTCACTTTGTAGCTCAGACTGGTCTGAATTCACAATAATCCTCCTGCCTCAGCCTCCCGAGTGCTGGGATTACAGGCCTGTGTCACCACACCCACCTCAGAACCAGGTATTGAACTCAGGCCCTTGCACTTGCCAGGGAAGTAATTATTCCACTGAGCCATCTCCCCAGCCCCAATATTGCTGTTCTTGGTGTTAGACGTTTTTGGCTTAATCTCGTGTCTGGTTGGAGGGGTGCATTTTACTTAGACATCGTGATCATATTCATTGTAGGGGCCTGTACCTGTACATGGTATGTCCTGTTGCTGCTTTTTTCCCAATTTCCCACTTCTACCCCTATTCCCCTCCTTACTTGTTTTTTTGTTTTGTTTTGTTTTGTTTTTTTTGTCTTTTTGAGACAGGGTCTCACTATACAGTTCAGGCTGGCCTTAAGCTCACTTTGTAGCTCAGGCTGGTCTCCAACTCACAACAATCCTCCTGCCTCAGCCTCCCAAGTGCTGGGATTACAGGCATGCGCCACCACGCCCGGTTTTTCCCTTCCTTACTTGTAAAGGCTTTATTTCCATGCTTTCCTTCTGCTTGCCCAGCTCTTTCCTCCTCCCCCTGGCTTTGTTTTTTGAGATAGGGTCTTGTGATATAATTTTGTATTTTCTTTTGCCACAGTTGGTGCTGAGAACTTAGAAAAAGTAGATGACAATTCAGATAAAGAGGCAGAAGTAGAAGAATCCTCAGAGAAGATAAAAGTACAATCAGCACCTAAAGTAGAAGATGATCAAGATTTGAAAGTATGTACACTACTGGCTATAACTTGATGGGGTTTTGTTTTGTTTTGTTTTTTGTACCAGGGATCAAACTCTGGACCTTGCACTTGCCAGGCAGATACATGTGCTGCTGAGCTATATCCTCGGCCCTGACAAACTTTTTTTTTGCTTGTTTGTACTACAGGATGTTTGAGGGTCTCACTACTAGATTGGACTCACAGTGATCCACCTGTTTACACCCTCTCAAGTGCTGGAATTACAGGGGTACACCACTACACCCAGTCTTAATCCCTGTCTCAAGGGGGCCTTCTGTTTAGCTCAGTTGTTTAAGCGCCTGCTCATGCAAATGTAGTCAGGCACAGGATACCGGGTTCAAACCCTACCTCCACGTGCCTTACCAGACCTGCCCTTAAGTCAGGCTGAGCCAACCAAAAAAAACCAAATCCTTCTTAATTGCTGTCTCAGCGCACCAGGGATAGGGCCAGCAGGTGCTTTAATCCACTGAGCTATTTGGTTTTGTTTTGTTTTTGTGGAGCCAGGGATTGAACTCAGACCCTTGTGCTTGCCAGGCAACCATGAGCTATTTGGCCAGCTTCAAACTTGTTTTTTTTTTTTTTTTTAGAGCCAACCATTGAATAACTTTCCATTAAGTCGGGGCATGGTGGCACGCACCTATAATCCCAGCACTAGGGAGGCAGAAAACAGGAAGATCACTACGAGTTCCAGCTGTAGTGAGACTGCAGAAAAGAAAATAATAATAATTACTTTCCATGAACAAGTAATAAATCTATTGTGTCTGAGCTTAAGTCTAAATTGAAAGCCTGTTTTTCTTGTTAAGAATTCCTGCTTAAGGTTGAAATAGGATTTACAGGACCAACTTGATGCTGAGAAAGAAAATAGTGCTGGCTCTGTGTTTGCCGACCTGTTTTCCTCCATTAGTTTCAGATAGGAGAACTGGCGAACACCCTGACCAGCAAATTCGAGTTCCTTGGCATTAGCAGACAGTCCATCTCCAACTTCCACATGCTGCTCCTGCAGACTGAGGTGAGCTCTGTTATAGGGTATGGGGACCCTGTGTGTTTAGCAGTCCTCCTGCTGACTTCTAGTCTGTTTTATTTTTTTTATATTTTTTCTTGAGCTTAGGGCTGGCCTCCTGTTCTGCCTTTTGGGTAAGATCAAGTGTAAGAAATGATTTTTTTTTTTTTTTTTCTGGAATCAGGGATTGAACTAATAAGCCCCTTGCACTTGCCAGAGAAGCACTTATTCCACTGAGCCATCTCCCCAGCCCCCAAAACGTTTTTTTTAAAAAGAAACTTCCTAGGGCCGGGGAGATAACTCAGTGGAATAAGTGTTTCTCTGACAAGCACAAGTACCTTGAGTTAAATCCCTGGTTCCACCAAAAAAGAAAAAAAGAAACTTCCTTTCCATGTCATTTTAAAGAAGGGAAATTATTGGGGGGGGGGTTCCTTGCAGTGCCAGGGATCAAACTCAGGAGCTTACATTTGTCAGGCAAGCCTTTATGCCACTGACCTTTCTCCCTGGGCCCACTGGAATTACCACTCATTAAGTAAAAGTGAGTTAGAATTTTTTTTGTTATAAAATGTTTAACTTTTATCAGCTTCAAGGTTTATGTTACTGCCAAATTTTGTATATAATTGAACTTTCAGATCTGCTAACACCTGCTAAATTGCTTCTACTGTGGAGTCTTAAGGCATCAGTTTCTTGAAAATTTTTCTTTGCTGCTTCAAACATTTCTTGTATTTCATTCCTGAGAATGGGGAATGACATCATCACTGATGTCCTGAGATGCCACTGCATGCATAGTCACCACCTGTACCTGGTGTCATGACCAACACCTTCTAAAGCTTAAGTTGTTTCTTTTTTTACTTCTATTCTGTTAGCTCTCTTGACTACTCATATTCCATACAAAGTTGTGTGCAATCCCTAGCCCAGCCTATTTATTTATTTATTTAGGGTGTATTTAGGGTGGTGCCTGGGATTGAACATGAGCCTTTGTACCCCAAGCCCTTGGTTGGGGAGGGGGGCTTTTGAGACAGTCTCACTTGTATTCTAGGGTGGTCTTTGAATATATACCAGCCCTGACTCAGCGTAGCCCTGTGTTAGGTCTTTACAGTGTTTTGTAATTGTAGAGTCTTACTAGTTACCCAGGTCCGGCCGAAACAGCAGTCCTTTTACTTAGTTCTCCTGAGGTGCTAGGGTTATAGGCATGCACTGGCATGTGCACCTGAAACTTTGTTTTTCTAACAGGCATGCAACACACACCTAAAATGTTCAGTTTTGTTTATTAATAATATTAAATTGAACTGTCTATCGGGGAAGAAAGCCCAAAAAATAAGGAATAAAAACACAGGGCTGGCCTGTAATCCCAGCACTTGGAGGCTGAAAACAAGAGGATTACTACGAGTCCAATTGGTATAGTGAGACCCTGTAGACCCTGTACTAAATACATTAAAAAAAAAAATGGGCTGATGAATTTTCCATTCAGAGAAAAAGACAGCCATTATTCCCCTTGAGATTGAAGTATTCAATATACAGTTAGCCTGGTCATTTTTTCAGTGCAAATTGGGCATCTTTGAAACCAGGGCTCAGTGAGCACACTGTCCAGTGTGCCCGCCTACATGCACCTGTGCTGTGAGTTTGCTGGCAGCACAGGGCTTGCAGCATACACAGAACACATCTTTATTGTCTCTGGGCCCCCTTCAAATTTGTAAAGGACCAAGCTCCCTTTTCCTGTTACCTATCTTTTGTTTTAAGATTACTTATCGTTGGCATAATTATCTAGAATTCATGTGACCCTTAGGCTTGTGTGTCTGATTTCCTTTTTCTTTTTTGGGGGGGCGGCAGTACCAGCAGTTGAACTCAGGACCTTGGGCTTGCCAGGCAGGTGCTATGCCACTGAGCTTCATCCCCAGCCCTGACTCATTTTGACATGACATTAGGCTACCTGTTTTTATTGGAACACAGCCTTGCACCCCACAAAACTTGGAGCTTGATTTCTTTTTCTCTCTGGTGTATCCTGTCAAGAGTACAGCAGTATGGCCAAGTGGAAGCCCAAGTCACCCCTCCATCTCCTGACAAACCTTTCCTTTCTTTGTTCTAGACTCGAATTGCAGACTGGCGGGAAGGGGCTCTTAATGGGAACTACCTTAAACGAAAGCTTCAGGATGCAGCAGAACAACTAAAACAGTATGAAATAAACGCCACTCCTAAAGGCTGGTCCTGCCACTGGGACAGGTACGCACTCTTCTCCCCCTCTCACCTTTCACCCTTGACACCTCAGACATGATTTGTGATCACCACCATGCGACGCCCCGGTGGCCCGTGTGGAGACTGACGCTTAGCGGCCTGAGCCGCACGCACGCCCAGAGGCCGGGTCGGCCACACAGCAGAGAAAGCCAAAGAGTGTTTACAGTGTGCCGTGTAACGGATTTTTTCCCAAGATCGACCAAGCCGGTGTTTCCTCTCCAGAGTGCACGGAGTAGGGCGGGCTTGGGGGCTAAGCGCATGCGAGAGCTCTGTGCGCTTTACAGGACCCCTGGAAGCACCTACTCCTGATTAACCTCGGCGAAGTTAAGGGAAGCTTCGGGCTGAAGGTGCGAGTGAAGAGCAAGAGTACTGTCCTCTGCCAGCAGGTCAGATGAACACATTTCTTTTTATATTTGGCTTTTCTTGGTTTTTTTTTTTTTCGTTATTTGAAATCTTTGCTCTTTTATTTTTCAGCTCCCAGATCCTCTCCCTCTCTTTAGCTTTCACTGTGTTTGATATCAAGAATATGAACTGTGAATTCCACGGTCCAAGAGGGGAAGAGTCACCTTTCACAACCCGCGCTGTTCTCTTCTCTGGAAGGGAAACTAGTGTTCTAGGCGATTGAGTCCCTCCATTAATGAAACTCGGCGCCCTGTTACACATTGGCAAAAAACAAAAAGATGTTGTCAGTCATGTGCTGGAGCAAGGGCGTAGGGCTGTATTCACAGAGCTGCTGGCAGTGCAAATAGCTTTGAATTCTTCTTGGTTCTCCCTCCTCAGTGGTCAAAGCTCTTTGTCGCCTTTGTGAATAGCAGTCCATAAGAGGAGGTTCGTCCCTGTGAGCACAGACTGCTGCCCAGGGACAGGACCGATGCACGTGTTCCTGTAGGGGAGTAGGCTTTAAAACTGCATTTTCTTTCTTGTAATTTAGGGATCATAGGCGGTATTTCTATGTAAACGAGCAGTCGGGCGAGTCTCAATGGGAGTTTCCAGATGGTGAGGAGGAGGAGGAGGAAGAAGGCCATGCACGAGAGCATAAGGATGAGACTCTGCCTAAGCCCAGCTTGAAGGACAGACCTGGTGCTGCGTCCAGCTCCACAGAGTCCTCAGAGAATCCCGCAGGTGAGATGGGTTGCTCTGCGTTGAGGATAGTGGTGAGTTTAGAAAAGTCACTAATGTACCGTGAAACACAAAGGTTTGTGTTGTGACATGAACTAAACTTGAAGTGATGTGAACTAAAACCATGTGGAGTTTCACGGAAATGAAGGTGGTGGCGGGTTTGGAACTCAGCATAACATCCATAAGCCTGTGCCCGCGGAACAACAGGCGTTGCATGTCCACTGGCCCAGGGGCTCCAGCCCACTGACATGGTGCCAGTGGGTCTCCAAATACAAAAGGCCTGGGAACGTGGCTCAATATGAAGACCCTGGGGCTAGTCCCCAGTATCTCAATAAAACAAGGAAAGATTCCATGTAAGAAACAGTCAACAGTACCTCTGTTAAGTACAAATTTGTTTATATAGCTGTTAAAAGGAATGCACAAAAGAACGTTTAAAAACACATTTTTAAAAGACAAGCTTCCTATAATTATGTCACAGAAAAAGCTGTGGGTCTCTAAACAGTGTCTCATGGCTGGCAGAGCTGGCAGTATCTGAGATCTGCCATGCTGTTTATTGTCATTACCACCGTGCTACCCAGCTGCATCTATCCTTGTACCTGACAAGTGAGAGTGACAGAAATGCTACGAACTACTGCCATCCTGTTTTCAGAAGAGTAAGATAATTGCTCAATGAAAAAGTTGCCAGGCTAGGGTACCTCAGTGCATAGCACCTGCCTGGCAAGTATGAGGACCTGAGTTCAGTTCCACGTACCAAAAACAAAATTGCCAATGTTATTTTTCACACACTTTCCTCAAAATACCTGGCCCCCTGCTGAGAAGAAGAGGTTAATTTTGGCTCCAAAGAAAGGAGACTGGGGGGTCTAGTTGGAGAAAAGCTCTGCTCCTGGTGGCTTATGGGAAGCCAAGATCAAAGCGGCACCTTAGAGGGAGATGAACACTTTGGTGACCAGATCCTGTCCTCCAGGAGCCAGTTGCACCCACAGCCTGTGAGCAGGCTGCCTGGGAACAGTGTCTCTGAGCACCAACAGCATGCATGCAGACCTGGGGACCACTGCATATAAACCACTCCCTGAGGAGTTCAGCTCGCTGCACATTTGTAACAAGAGACTTTCAGAGTTCTCAGTCACTAAGGGACTAATGAGCTCTTCAGAAGCACCAAAGCCTCATTGCCACCTCATAAAAGAAACATTTGTCCTAAGTCCATCTGATTTGGAATGGCAAAAGCAGTGAAATACAGACTATGACTAACAACCCTCTCAGCTGAAAACGCATGGTAAAGTGGCAGAAGGCAAGATTCAGAAGTGGCTCCTGCGGCAATAGACCGGAAAATACAACAATGGCATGTTGGCGGGTAAATGGACAGTGAAGAGCTGAGTCTCTGACTTAGCCCTGCTGGAGACATCATTGGCAAGACTGGACTGGCAGGCCCAGTAGCAGAGCTGTGGAAATGCAGCAGGCAACGCCCTGTAGTGCCTCCAGGACCAGGTGCGTCGAGCAGCCTAGATGCCAAGGTCAGAAGCCCTGCACCCCCCAGCCAGGTTCAGAAGGGAGTAGAAGGTGGTGTGAATGAATCAGTTCCACTTAAGCAGTGTTTTCTGGTGTACAACCATCTTTCACTTTTTGCCTCCTGTTTTTCCTGTATCCTTCATCCAGTCTGCTGCCCTTAGTTCATGTGGCTCACTGCTCCTGACTGCTTGCTGCCCATGTTGAGTTTTTCTTGTGTTACTGTAGCTACAGAGAACACCTCAGAGTTGAATCTTCACCTTTGTTGGTAATGCACATGGGCAGTATGGAGTGGAGAGAGCTCTTGACCACAGTCTGCTGATTAAAACAGAAAAAATTAAACTGGGAAGATAGCTCTGTAGTGTAAAGCACCTGCTTGGGCAAGCACAGGGACCATGGTTCAGTGCCCAGCACTACAGGGCAGGCTAAACCAGCCACAAAACAAAAAAGAGAAAAAATTGTGTTTCAGGAAAAATAAATAAACTGACATTTATTTTCAAACCTCTGTTGAGTGCCCAGAACATGCTAAGCCTTGTCTAAATGAAATCCCAAGTCAGCCAGGCATGGAGTCGCTCACCTGTGACCCAGCACTCTGGGAGGCTGAGGTGGGAGAGTAGGAAACTTAGCAAGATACTGTCTCTAAATAAAAAATTCAAAAAAGGGCTGAGGATAAATCTTAGTACAAAAAGCCTATGTTCAATACTGAGAGACGTACATAAAATAAAGCTGGGAGTATAGTGTGCTCCTGTAGTCCTTGTGAGAGGCTGAGTCACAGATCACAAATTCAGCCTAGATTCCACGGTGAGACCCTGTGTCCAGAAACTACAAGTTTTGGGTTTAAATAAAAAAATTGGTGAGCCGGGTGTGGTGGCGCAGGCCTGTAATCCCAGTACTCGGGAGGCTGAGGCAGCAGGATTGTTGTGAGTTCGAGACCAGCCTGAGCTACAAAGTGAGCTTAAGGCCAGCCTGAACTGCATAGTGAGACCCTGTCTCAAAAAGATAGATAGATAGATAGATAGATAGATAGATAGATAGATAGATAGATAGATAGATAGATAGATATAAAAAAATTGGTATAGGGTCTCACTGCGCATCTCAGCTATGACTCAGTGATTCTCCTGTTTTCAGCTTCCCTAGTGCTGGGATTACAACCATATGCCACCACACTCAGTCCCTGGGCTTACCTAAGCAGTTGCTTACTCTGCTGAGCTGTCTCACCAGCCCAAAACTTAAGTTATTTATGTTTTAAATACTTAGAGAGCACCTTGTTTCTATAATCAGACTCGTATAGATAAAACAATTAATAAAGCATATAAGCCCCAATACAAATGGAAAAATTGTTTAGTGTTTCCAGACTAGTATGTTTGTTAGGAGTAGAAACACGAAGATTTCTGGGGTTGTAGCTTATCACACTCCCTGGGATCAATCCCTAGTACTTCAGAATGAAGAAAAATAACAGTACAGTCTAGGGTTTATCTCAGTTACAGTGGGCGTGAGTCCTAGCACAGTGATGGGGAAACTTGGAGCTTTCCAGGATGCAAGGCCTGCGGCGCTGCACATTAGCCACCACAGGCCTCATGCCACTGCTACACTCTGAGGAGCCTGAGAAGCTTGCGGCTCTCTTTGCGTTTTATGGAGCAGTCCCAGACCGCAGACCTAGCTGAAGGCTGCTCGCTCACACCTTGCTACATGTGGAGCTCTCACATCCGCAGACTTGAGCACATCCAGCAGCTCTTGCTTGTTGGCCCGTGCCATTTGGGTTACGTGTAATGGCCTTTTTTAATCAGTCTTAACAACCCACAACCGTTGGATCAACTCTAGCGGCCTTTTTCAGTCTCTGTGGAAATAGTTCTATTAGTTTAAGTTGCTAAACTGGCCTCACTTAAAATATTAGCCTTTGGAGATAATTAAATGAGGCTGCTTAAATATAAATTTAAATGCCTGAAAAAAATCTTGAGGATTTTTAAGCAAGATAGCTTAGTGGACCGAGTGCCTGCTTCGGCGCACTCAGGGGCTGGGATTCAGTCCCCGGCTCCACAGACTGCCGAGCTGCTGAACTGGCCCCTGAGTCTGGGGTGGTGGCACACACCCGTAGTGCCGCTGGGGAGGCTGAAGACAGGAGGATCCCTAGAGTTCAAGCTGCGTAGCGAGACCCCATACCAAATACATTAAAAGAAAAAAAAAAACTTTTAAGTAAAAATTTATCCTTCTAATCTGTTCTGTCTTAAGCTTAATTTCAAAAATCTTTTAGCACATGATAAAAATTGGTATTTTGTTTTAATCTCTGGTCTTGGCAGAATTAAATGTTTTCATCTGTTAGGGCCAGGAATATAACTCAATAGAATAAGCACCTGCCTTGGCAAGTGCAAGGTCCTGAGTTCAATCCCCAGTACTGCAAAAAAAAAAAAAAAAAATTGTCCATGAAAGAAATGCTACTGCACCAAGTTTAGAAACAACGGGAGGTGTGTGTGTGGGGGGGGAATGCCTCAGTGGAATAAGTGCTTCCCTGGGAAGTACAAGGGCTTGAGTTCAATCCATGGTTCCACCAAAAAAAAAAAAAAAGAAAGAAAGAAAAAAGAAACAAGGGCCAGTTAGATAACACAGTATATTAAAGTGCCTGCTTAAGCAGACACAGGGGGTTTGATCCCTGGCTGCCAAGCTGACCCTGTCCCTGGGGCGCACTGGACTGGCCTGGTGGCACACGCCTGTAATCCCAGTGCTTGGGAGGCTGAAGAACAGAAATAATCATTGCAAGTCTGATCTGCGTAGTGAGACCCTATATAAAAAAAAAAACAAGAACCATCATTTTAATAAACTGGTATGCAAAATGAGTATTCCTAGTTTGTATTTAAGCAAAAGGAGTGCTTAAGATGGAACTTTAATGTTTTGAATGAACTTAGTTTGAGATTCAAGTATTTTTAAAAAGTACCCGGGTTTATGAGTGAATTTATCAAGTGTGGTTTTCTGTTTACACAAGGTCTAATGTACCCCTGTGAACTCTGGGAGGTTCCAGAGCACCACAGTGACCTTGAGCCTACAACCTGTTAGTGTCACTGTGATGCCAGGTCAAGTGGTACTGTTGGATGTGAAACCCTGCTGTTACCAACTCCGCTCTGTGTATGTGGCTGGCCTGGTAAAAGGAAGTTTCATCTGCAGAATCTCCGACATTTATTACCTTAGTTTCTGATTGATTGATTGATTTTTTTTTTTTTTTTTTTTTTTTTTTTTTTTTTTTTTTTTTTTTTTTTTTTTTTTTTTTTTTTTTTTTTGAGACAGGGTCTGGCTGAGGTTGGCCTCAAACTCACCACTATGCCCAGCTAATTCTGATGTAGTTTTGTTGTGCTGTGATCTGATATAGGCTTCCTGGCCATATTTGGATTTGTCTGGAAATTAGCATATCAAATATTATTACTTAATACCAAATACAAAAATTCAGTGGGTCATGTGAATTATTTGAGCTGGAAAACTGCATTTAAGCTTTCTGATACCTAAGTGTTTGGGTGGCATTTTCCCTTTTTTTGTTGTTTAGGTGGAACCAGGGATTGAACTCAGGCCCTTGCACTTGCCAGGGAAGCACTTATTCCACTGAGCCATCTCCCCACCCCCTAGGTGGCATTTTCTTTAGCAGTGAAAACCAGTGGTCTCGTGCAGAAACGGAACACAGTTAATCCTGTGGACACTGTGTGTCATTCGTTCTGTAGAGGCCAGATAGCTTTCTATCACTTTGGCCTTACCTTGGCACATACCATTGTGCACACAATACTCAGGGAATTTTTTTTTTTTTTTTTTTTTTTTTTTGTAGTGGAGCCAGGGATTGAACTCAGCCCTTGCGCTTGCCAGGGAAGCACTTAACTCTACTGAGTCATCTCCCTGGCATCAGGGGATTTCTTCACCAGAGTCTTAAAGTGAGCAGGGTGAGCTAGATGATTTCTCATGTCTCCTCTTCTAAATTCTATGATTTTTAGGGAGAAAACCCATAGATTATCAGAACCCCCTCCTGCCAGAAGGGGGAGGGGAAGCTACGTGCACCCATCTCCTCTCCACTGCTGCTGCTACTAGGCCTACTTTTTCCAGCCGCAGTTTCTTAACTCAGACTTGAGCTGCAACAGTTTGAGGCCTTCTGCCTCTTGAAACAGTGTTTGGAAGTCTGAGCCATCCTTTGCCTTAAAGATGTGTCCTCTGAAATTTCCCCTTTCTTGCCCTAAAACCCAAGGTAGCCCTTGCTACGGTGGTGTTGCCGTGCTTTAGGAGGAAGTTGACTGGCATGGACACGAGGAGGGGTGCGATGGGTGTGGGGTCAGTGTTGCAGGTGTGCGCGGCTCCCTCCCCTTGAAGCCAGCGAGGACCCCAGCCTAGTATCTTCTCTTTTCATGTTGAAACTGAACATTTGAAATCGAAAGTCCTCATCTACAGATTCCGATGACCAAGTGTCTCAGTGAGTTAAAGCCATCATTTATTTGCCTGTAAATTTTGACCCAAAAGGTCCAGCCAAATAGCACAGCAGATTAAAGCGCTTGCAAGCAGGCGCAGGGACTGGGGGTTAGAGCCCCAGGGCTCAGCAATTGAGACAGGGCGTGGTGGCATGGCCCTGTAATCCCAGCTCTTGGGAGCCTGTAAACAGGAGGATCACTACGAGTCTGATTAGTAGTGAGACCCTGTAGACCCTTCCCTAAAAAATACAATAATTAATTAATTTTGGCCCAAAGAACAAGATGTCTGTAACCCTGCTGGGTATCATGCTAGCTCCAAGGTGTGTCCTTACCCTTGGCACAGAAGTCCACTGGGGGCCAAGCCATTTCCTGGGGTCCCATCCCCACTGTCCAAATGCCATGGTTGCCACCCTTCCTGGACCTGGCAGCCGTGGAGTCAGGCTCACTGCTTCCCTGACTCCTCTCTCTTTTCATAGGTTCCCTTTGTAAAGAGTCATTTTCTGCTCAAGTGTCCTCTTCATCACTCATGCCACTCACTCCGTTTTGGACCCTCCTTCAGTCCAACGTGCCTGTGCTCCAGCCACTATTACCCCTGGAGATGCCGCCGCCCCCACCGCCACCTCCAGAGTCCCCTCTACCACCGCCGCCACCACTGCCACCCCCGCCACCACCCCCGGTGGAAA
>PVKA01050309.1:0-12791 GCA_004027165.1 Ctenomys sociabilis | reverse complement strand
AATGGGATTTCCAGTCCTACTCTTTTGAGGAGTCTCCACACTGATCTCCACAATGGTTGTACCAATCTACATTCCCACCAGCAGTGGAAAAGTGTTCCCTTTTCCCCACAACCTCTCCAACATTTGTTGTTGGTTGATTTCCTTATGATAGCCATTCTTTCTGGAGTGAGATGGTAACTCAGTGTTGTTTTTATTTGCATTTCATGGATGGCTAGTGATGTTGAACATTTTTTCACATATTTATTTGCTTCCTTAATTTCATCCTCTGAGAAATGTGTATTCATCTCAGATGCCCATTTCTGGATTGCGTCTTTAAATTTGAGGGCCCTGTTATATCTTAGTTCTTTTTATATTCTAGACAGGAGACCTTTGTCTGATTACTTATTAGTTAAGATATTTTCAAAATTTGTGGGTTGTCTTTTCACTCTGTTGACAATTTCTTTTGATGTGCAGAAACTTCTCAAGAAGAGTGGTTCCCAGTTGTTGATTCTTTCAAGAGCTTCCCATGCGAACATATGTTTGTTCATGAACTCTTTACCTACCCCTATGTCTTCAAGAGTTCCTCCTACTTTCTCTTCCAGGAGATCGACTGTTTCTGTTTTAATGTTTAGATCGTTAATCCATTTTGACTTCAGCTTAGTGCATGGTGATAGAGCTGGGTCAAGTTTTAGTTTTCGGCATGTAGAAAGCCGTGTTTTCCAGCACCATTTGTTAAAGAGGCTATCTTTCTTCCAGTGAGCTTGTGTAGCCCCTTTTTCGAAGAACAGATGGCTGAGTGTTTTCGTAGATGCCTCAGCATCTTCTAATCTATTCCATTCATCTTCAGGCGTATTTCCTCGTCAATACCATGTTGATTTTATCACAGCGGCTTTGTAGTATAATTTCAAATCAGGAATTGTGATGCCTCCTGCCTTGCCTTTATTGTCCAAGATTGCTTTTGCTACTCTAGGTTGTTTGTGGTTCCAAATAAATTTTAGGAATGATTTCTCTACATCTGGGAGGTATGTTGGTGACAGTTTGATAGGGATTGCATTAAATCTGTACAGCAATTTTGGGAGTATGGCCATCTTCATGATGTTTGTTCTTCCTATCCAGGAGGATGGAATATCTTTTCATTTTCTGAAATCCTCTACAGTGTCTTTTCTTAGGGTGTTGTAATTTTCTGTGAAAAGATCTTTGACTTCCTTGGTTAAGTGAATTCCAAGGTATTTCATTTTGCGCAGTGCCAGAGTAAAAGGTATTGTTTCTATTGTTTCCCTTTCAGTGTGCTTGTTATCTGTGTAGAGGAATGCTATTGACTTTTGAGTATTGACTTTGTATCCTGCTATGCTACTGAATTTCCATATCAGTTCTAGTAGTTTCTTGGTGGAATTTTTGGTTCTTCCAAGTAAAGTATCATGTCATCTGCAAATAGTGATAATTTAACTTCTTCTCTACCTATTCTTATTCCCTTCTGCTTCTTTTCTAATGGCTGTAGTTAATGATTCCAAGACTATATTGAATAGGAGGGGTGATAGAGTTGAGAGCTGTTATGTCTTCTTGGTTTTGGTAATTTGTACCTTTCGAGGAATCTGTCCATTTCTTCTGTGTCTTCTATTCTGTGAGCGTAAAGATTCTCAAAGTAACTATTGATAATCTTCTGAATTTCTGCTGGGTCTGTGGTGGTTTCACCCTTTTCATCCCTTATTGCATGTACTTGAATTTTTTCTTTTCTCTTTTTGATGAGGTTGGCTAGAGGCTTATCAGCTTTATTTATTCTTTCAAAGAACCAACTTTTTGATTTGTGGATTCTTTGAACTGTTTTCTTCATCTCAATTGAATTAATTTCTGCTCTAATCTTTATGATTTCTTCCCGTCTTTGTGCTCTGGGTTTCGTTTGCTCTTCTTTTTCTAGTTGTCAGAGGTGCAAAATTAGGGTGCTAATTTGCTCCCATTCTGTTTTCTGAATGTGTGAGTTCATAGCTATGATTTTCCCTCTAAGAACTGCTTTCATCACATCCCATAAATTCCGGTAAGTTTTGCTTGAATTTTCATTGAATTGTAGATATTGTTGAATTTCTTGTTCAATTTCTTCTGTGACCCATTGATTGCTGAGTAAGGTGTTGTTTATTTTCCATGAATTTAGTGGGTTTTTCTGTTTTCTTTTGTCATTTATTTCCAGTTTCATTGCACTGTGGTCAGATAATATGCATGGAATAATTTCAATTTTCTTACACATGACTTCTGGACTAGTATGTGGTCTATTTTGGAAAATGATCCTTGTGTAGCTTAAAAAATGTGCATTCAGCTGTGGTTGGGTGGAACATTCTGTATATGTCCACCACGTCCAGTTGTTCCAAGCTCTTGTTCAGTTCTGCTACTTCCTTGCTAATTTTTCATCTGGTTGATCTATCTTTTTGAGATAAGGGAGTGTTAAGGTCTCCTGTTAAGATTGTGGCCTTGCATTTTAGGTTTTTCATGTCCCTTAAGATTTGTCTTACATAGTTGGGTGCTCCTGTGTTTGGTGCATAGATATTTATGAGTGTTACCTCTTGCTCTTGAATGTTTCCCCTGATCAATATATAGTGGCTTTCTTTATGTTGTTTGGTCCTTCTTGGTTTAAAGTTAAGACTGTTTGAGAACAGAATTGCTACTCCTGATTTTTTCTGATGTGCTGGGGCATGTAGTATTGTTTTCCATCCTTTGACTTTTAGCCTATGAATGTCCTTTTGAGTTAAATTTGTTTGTTGTATACAGCATATTGTTGGATTTTGTTTCCTAATCCACTATGCCAGTCTATTTTTCTTAATTGGTGAATTGAGTCCATTTAGATTGATGGTTATAATTGAAATGCATTGACTTATGTTTGCCATGATATTTACCTGGTGTTGTCACTCCTTTGTATCCTGTATTTAATTGTCTGTCCTGTTTATTGGGTTCCTTCTGTTCTCATTTGAGGAGTTCTGGTCATTGTGGTCTCTCTCTAGAACCTCTTTCAGCAGCCTGTGAAGGGTTGGCTTTGTCATCATGAAATTCTTTAGCTGTTCTTTGTCATGGAAGTATTTCACTTGTCCATCAAACTTGAAAGAAAGTTTTGCAGGGTATAATAGTCTGGGCTGGAATTTGTTTTCGTGCAGGACTTGAAGAACTCTGCTCCATGCTTTCCTTGCCTTCATGGTTTGTGTAGAGAAGTCGGCTCTAATTCTGGTGGGTTTTCCTTTGAATATGATCTGCTCCTTCTCTCTAGCAGCTTTCAGAATATTATTTTTATGTTGGATTTCTGGGTTCTTGACTATTATATGTCTTGGTGTGTGTGTTTACTTGGGTTGAAGTTATTTGATGTCCTGTACACTTTGGTTACCTGAGTGTTGGAGTGTTTCCTCATATTTGGGAAGTTTTCTGCTATTACTTCTCCCCAGATTCTTTTTATGTCATTTTTATTGGCTCCTTTATTCTCATTGATAACAATGAATCTCACATTGTTCATCCTGGCATCATCTTGAAGGTGATGGATTATTTTTTCTGCATCCTCATTGTTTTTCAAAGATCCTTTGTCACCTTTTCACTAGCTTTGCTGCTATCTTCAAGATCTGAAATTCTGTCTTTGCTATCACTGAAACGGTTTGTAGACTTGTGATTGGTATTTTTAGTTCTTCTATATCTCTTTGACTCTGTTTCATGCATTCTATTTCTTTTCTGTTTTTCTCATTGAAGGAATCCATCATATTTCTGATCTCCTCTATTTTTTAATCCATGTTTTCTTTAGAGGTAGTTATTAATTCTTTTACTACAGAGTTTCTTCCAAGTTGTGTTTCCCCTTTATATTTCTGGACT
The DNA here is from genome assembly GCA_004027165.1 of Ctenomys sociabilis. Classification (NCBI taxonomy): domain Eukaryota; kingdom Metazoa; phylum Chordata; class Mammalia; order Rodentia; family Ctenomyidae; genus Ctenomys; species Ctenomys sociabilis. The sequence continues at coordinate 8,978 of PVKA01050309.1, read as the reverse complement.
TGTTTCTCTATTTCAGATGCTATGATTTCAAAGAATTCTTTTTTTTCATAGAATTCTTTTTTGATTTCAGAAATTATTTCTGGTTTGAGTTCCTCATGACCCTTCTTCTGTTGTTTCTTTGCTTAAGATGGTGTTAATTCATACATTTCCGGTGGAATAGCCCTCTCTGCACTTGTTCTGGGCGAGCATTGGTTTTCCCTCTGATGTTTCTGTATTTGATTCTTTATTTCAGATGCTATGTATTCATATATTTGTTTTGTTTCATTTCAGCAATTACTTCTTGTCTGAGTTCCTCTATACCTTTCTGGTGTTGTTCCTTTGCTTCTGTATCTGTTAATTCATTCATTTCAGCTGAGCTAGTTTTCTCTGCATACACTAGTGGACTCAAGGCCTGAGATTGCATTTTTCTCCTTGTCTTTGTCATTTTGTATAGCACTGACCTTGGGGCTCTCACTCACCAGCCGAGCTGCACTGGGTCTTGGGCCATGAGTTGGGTCCTGGGACTGCTGGGAACTGTCTTTCCGGTGTGGTGGGCCTGGGGCTCTCACTCACAGGCCAAGCTGTGCTGGGTCTTGGGCTGCGAGGTGGGACCTTGGACCACTGCGAACTTGCTTTATCATTTTTCTATCCTTTTCACTTGCTTCCCTTGTTTTTTGCTACTGCTCCCTGGACCGTTACATAAATTTTTGTTTCCTGCATTGGTCAACTTTGTCATAGCTGAGATTCAACATGTGATGCCCACAGCACAGAGGAAGAGAGGTTGAATATGTGTCTGAAGGACACATATGAATCCTTCCTTCACAGAAGGATTCATGCTTCTATGAGAATCTAATGCTGCTCGGGACCTGGATGGAGGTGGTGCTGGGTGGTGCTGGGTGGGGACATTAGTGATGGGGGGGTGGTGAATACGAATGAGGCTTTGCTCACACAGGCCCTCCACAGCTGCTGTGCACCCAGGCTGCTTCCAGGCTTGTCCTGAGCTTCGGGACTACTGCTTTAGCTTTAGTTACTTAGGGAATGAAATTGGGTAGCAAGCTCTCTGGTCTCAGAAGCTTCACCTGCTCCAGACCTCTTATGTGGAAATCCCTTTGTCATCATTTGTCTAGGGTAGGTTGGCGCCACTGAGTCTAACACTTTTTTTTTTTTTTTTTTTTCTAACCACAGGTGCTTAATAGAGGGATCTTAGCACTCTGTAGAGGATCCTCCAGAGCTAGGCGACTCAGTGACACTGAAACCAAGGGCTGCACAGGCCACTAAAAGCTGACAGTGTTGGTGGGCTTACAGTGTCTATCTCAGCCGACAGCCAGTGCTAACTGTGGTGGCGCCGCAGCACCTCGATGGCCTTGAGCTCCAGCAGTGTAGTCTGAACATCAAGGTCTTCTAGGTTGGGCAGGTGCGGCAGCAGCTTGTCTGAGATATGAATCCGCTCCACTTTATCCCTCATTGTCCAGGGCTCACATGGCTCATCTCGAAGAGCCTGGATACCCACTGATAAGCAAAATGTGGGATGGGGTATGGGAGAAAAGTTCTGTAAGCTACGGCATAGATACACTGCACAAGGTAGAAGAGGAGGTACCGATTAGGCCCGACGCAGGTGAAGGTTTTTCCTTTGGCATCTGGATCTTGAATTGCATTAATAATTCCTTTAGCTACATCAACAACATACACCTGTTGCTTCACTGTCTTCATGCCCAAGGAAATAAGAGGCACACCAATAAATGAACGAATACCTGCAATATGATTGAGGAATCTGTCCTCTCTTCCAAAGATGTCCAATGGCTTTAAGATCGTGGCTTCTGGAAATGTGTCTCTCACTTCTTTGTCTCCAACAGCCTTATTTCTCAGGTATCTGGAAGAGCTTTTAATGTCAGCATTCAGATGAGAACTATGAATTAGTTTTTCAACTCCAGCTTCCTTGGATGCTTGAATTATTGCTTGGGGAATCTTCACAAAAACATCCTCAAAAAAAAAAAAACAAAATCCTCAAAATCAAAGTTTGTGGTTTCCCAGTCCCAGCCGACAAGGCTGATGACCACATTGCTGTGCTGCACTACTCTTCAGATGGACTCTTTGTCTCTTGCATCCCATTCCAGAAAGATAATCTGGCCCAGGTCACCCATGGGCCGAAGATGTGTGGTGTCGCAAGTATCGCATCGATGGGGTAAAATCACCTGTGATCCCATCCGTCCAAGGTGGTTGACAACGTATGGTCCCAGGAATCCTGTTGCTCTGAACACAGCGGCCACAACCCCACTGACAGAGGAACGCCCACCTTTGCCGTGAGGGAGGACTGCATGATGGAGCTGGTAGTAAGGTGGGCCATGAAATGCAGACGTGGCCACTGCAGCAATGGCAGAACGTGACACTGGCAGAGTCCGAGCAACACGGGAATTAGCGAGAGCTGCCATCTTCTTCCATCTGAATCTAACACTTTGAGTTTTAGATTCTGATTTTTAAATTCTGTGAACTGAATTTTGACATAAACTTATTCTGATTCACAGATTAAGTAGTTTCAAATTAATGTAAAAGGTGCTGATCATGTTCAGCTCCGTCTTGTAAAATAATCAACAGCTTGTGAGAAATGAAACATGCTCAACCATTATGCAGAGCATCACTGTGATATATGTGCATCCAAGTTTACAGAAGCACAGTTTTGAATAACTAAATCTTAGAACCAACCCAGATGCTCATCAACTGATGAATGGCTAAAGACGATTATATATATAATGACATACTACTCTGCCATAAAGAAGAATAAGCTTGAGACATTCTATGTAAATGAACGAACCTTGAGATCATAGTCAAGTGAAACAAATAAAACACAAATGTGTAAATATTGCATTGTTTCTCTGGTGTGAGAAACCAAAAGTGTAAATAAGGACCAGAGTGTGCAATAGGTATCGTGAAATAGGAAGCAATTGTTCAAAAGAAATAGGGAGGAAGGAGAAAGAGAAAAGCAAAGGCAAGGAAGGGAAAGCAAGGAAGAGAAAAGAAAAAGTGATAAAAACCAAAAGGGAAACCAAACTTTGTAAATAGGGAAAAAGGGGTTGCATGGAGGGGAGGGGGCTGGAGGAAAAAAAGGATTCAAGACATACATACAGGTACAAATGCTCCATGACAAATGTAATCATATAACCCATAAATGTCAACCAATAACTGTCATAAATAACCAATAAATGTCATTAAACCATTAAATGTCATAAAAATAAATAATAATAGTAGTGCCGAGACACAAAAGACATGTCAGTGTTTCTCCATGTCTCCCTGTTGGTCTCATCATTCCTCAAGTTAACTTCATCCTCGCGACACTTCATTTTCACTTCTTCTTATTCTCAAAGAAATATTTTGTTGTGGCAGTATGCCTTGTGGAGGGAATGCAGTCAGGTTTTGTTCCTGCTTGGTGAAGCATGACTTTGGAACCCAGGATGACAGGAGCTGGCAGCCCAACAGATGAGGTGTCAGGGCCACGATGCAGGGAGGTGGCGACAGAACAGGGGCTCACAGTCCCCTCACTCTGACCCTGCTCCTTCTGTGCTGGCCCTGGGCAGCATCATTAAAAACAGGCTTTTACACAAGGTAGGTGTTTTAACTGTACCTTAAGCAATATGATTTTCATAAAAACAGTTGCTGTTCTTTTTCTAATATTCTACTGCTGTTTTGCTTTTCTTTTGAAGCATGGAAATGCACGGGCCAGTTTTCCAAGTATGAGGCTTCTGCTGCTACCAGGACAAATCCACCAGCTCAAATTGGTGGAGCTCTTCCAATGCATAGCCCAAGACCTGTGTAGTGCCCTTTTCCCTCCTCTATAAGGTATAAGATCTGTTTCAGAGTTACAAGGCTCTTTCCATCTTCTGCTGTTTCTTTCCTGGATGCTTCACTGGTTCTCTATTTACTGGTAACAAGCTATCTCCAAATTTAGCATCTTCCAGCAACACACATCTGTTTTCTCCCAGTGACTGCAATCACAGTTTAGTGGGCTTTGGCTGAGAGTGTGCCATAGACTGCAGTCAGGTTCGGCCAGTGCCTTGGTCTCATCGAAGCTCCATGACAGCAAGACCCACAGGGTGTAGTTTCCTAGGGTGCTCCAAAGGGCACAGCTCCTTGTCCACTGTTGGCTGGGCTGAGCACTTCTCAGTCCTTCCTACCATTAACTTCAGCACAGCGAGCTCTCTGGCAAGGTCAAAGTCACAATGATTTGGAGTTGCACCATTGTAATGAACCACTATCATTTCCCCATATTCCCTCAGTTAATGACAATTACTTGGCCAGCCCACACTTGAGAGGAGGGAAATATAGAGAGCTTGGATAGCAGGAACAAAGGCTCACCCAGGCCCTTGGAGGTGCTCACTGTCCTGATCCATGTCATGCTGTTCTGCTTCCCGGGGCAGTCAAAAATGCATCTCCATTAAAAATAGTATTGTAACAAAGAGCTTTGCTTACTAGGAAATTGGATTCTCACAAAGGGATTTCATTAAAAACGGAATTTTTTTGACAAGTTAAATATAAGAGTTTATCTGAGCAAAAATCCAAAACCAAAGAGCCTCAAATGACAGCCAAGCAATACATAAGAACAACTCATGATTCAGACAACCTCAGAATCAGAAGACACCATGATAAAACTAGGGCAACGAGTACTTACAGAGGGAACCCTGATGTGGAGAAGTAGCCTGTGGGGTGAAGCTGGGCATGGTCTAATTTGGCCCCATCAGTCAGCACCTATGATTGGCTGAAACTCAGCTGTGGGCAACTGGTTCAGAGCTAGCAATGTGTTACCAAGTGAGACTTGAAGTCAGGTGCAATTCTTTACGTAGAAACTTGAAATTGAGCCAGCCTCAGGCTGATTTCTTGTTTCTTTAAACCACTTTTCAGTGTTTGTGGAAAAGGCACTTTATAGCAATTGATTGTTTTGTTGGACATAGAATGCTCTGTCTCATTTACTGGCATAATATTTTCTTCCTTAGTAACTACAACTTTTAGATGATTCTTCTTTTCCAGCACTGGCAAGGACAGACTACTTATGTCTTTTAAGTTAATAAAGCCTTATTCCATAAGTGTAACTATGAACAAGGTGGACCTCAACTGGGAACCTTGAGGGGCTGGGGAACTTTTTTTTGGTCAAAGAAGGTCTACTGTTTATAGCTTTTCTGGCAATTCCTTGGAGTAATTCCTGTCCCAATAGCAAGTTCTTCAAGACTGGTGTATGGGAATGTGGGTTAGGATTATAAGGCTATATAAAGATGGAAATGCCCTATGGGATTCTTCTGTTGTGATGAAACATGATATTGCATAACTAGTATTACATGAGTTCAAATCCCTGCAGACCTAGGGTAATAGGAACCCTCACAGGAGGCAATCAGAAGCCACTTGATTATTCATTTTATGTTTTGTGAATAGGCAAACCAAGACAAAACACCACAGAACTTTGTGGCACGAGTAGTAGAAGACAGGCCAGTGTGTGCTCTGGCACCCTGGTCAGTCAACGGTTCCATCTGCGGCATCTATTTTGAATCTCAGAATCACCCTAGGGAAGTTGACAGACATATTGGCAGTGTTCCAGAGAAGAGTGACCAGGACATCAAAGGGGCACAGTCTCTGTGGAGAGATAAGAACAAAGTTAAAAAAAAGTCTAGATAGAATGCCCCAGAGATATGACATTTTCAAAAGCCTTGTCTGAAGCAGGTATGGGAAGGAATGAAAAATGGAAATTGTGAAGGGATAAACGCAGGCTGCCTATCCAAGGCAGGGGCTGAGGGTTATTAAAGGAAATAGTGAAAGTTCATTCCTTGAGACAATAAAAACTTAGACCAGCTGCAGTGCTCGGGAATGCACCTAAAGCTATCCTAGTGTGGCTCTAGGGAATAGCCTGACCTGGGCAGTAATTTCCAGTTCCAACTTAGAATCTCTATTATTGCATTAGTCTTGTGGGTTGGCTCCAGGCACAAGTGCTCTACAATGGTGATTCCCTATTATTTGCTATAGTTAAAGCCATATTTCTGTGGGCTGCCTCCTGTTGAGGGCTGCTAAAGTCTTCTATCCCCTTCATGGCTCTGGGGAATTGAATAGAAATTTTCATGCTGCAGTTCTGTGGACAACTTGTAAAATAAAAAAGCTTGCAATGGGATATGCGGTATATATGCCAAGGATCTTCATCACATCCTGCTGCCTGTGGGTGTAGAATGATCCAGGAATGTCCTTCCAAGTGAGCAGGAAAACCTCGTAGGGGATAAGGCTTGTTTTACACGGTGAAAGATTTAGGGTTAACATGATGGGGAAATTGCTTGTGAGACTGAATGAGAATTTTAGTAGATGAGAGGTGGGATGCCTTTCTGTTTATGACAGTTTTTGCAGCCAGTTTGTTGTTATTATTTTGCCAGTGTTTTGCTGTGTTTGTTTTGGCTTTTGATCTCAAGGCTTTGTTTCTTATAGCTCATTTTACTTTGCTGCAGAGCAGACCAACTAGAAAGAATGAGTTGCAGGCTTGCAGCTTAGGACTGACCTTAGATCTCAAGGTGACTCCGGGTGCCTTGGGAAGCTGAAGCCACTGAGAAGGTCACCTTGGGCTATAGGTTCCCTGTCCACGTACCTCAGTGTGGGCCACATGGCCTTTGTCATGGCTGTGTAGTATGTAACATGCAAATGTAGGGGCAGGAATTGCTTGATGTGTGATATAATCCTTCTAGGTCACTTTGATGTCCAGAAATGTATAAAGAGAGCTCAAGTTATAGATGGCATGTTCATCTTTTGACTAATTCCCACAATAAACTTTCTTTTGCCAATATTTCCCCTCCCATGAAAAAATACATATCTAACTCTGAGTTCTGCACATTACTAAAGATAATACCTCTAAATATGCCTTGTTTTCAAAGATCTTCTTTAGGCAAAATAACTTGCATACTTGTTAGGATATACTAGGAAACTGAAGGGCAAAGTGGGAAGTCCCAGATTTAAGTGGACTTCTTGCTGTTGGTTACTCAGATTCTCTGAGCCCCATCTATCCAAACAGTTGATGATTTCCTGTGTCTTCTCAGGCATAACCAATCTGTACAAGCACACAATTGAGTCCTGCTGCTGTCTGTTTATTATGATTACTGTAACTGGTGCATGATAGAATAGCATATGAGGACACTGTAAATATTAATATAAGCAAATTGATTGCAGACACTATACATGACTGTATTCCACACTTCGGGGTGTTCTTCAAGTGAGGGGCTATTCAGGAGACAGTGGAGCAGAGGTGAGGTAAGTCAGAGCCCGTGCCTCCGAGAACTCTGGCATGACAAATAGTACTCAGAAAATCCCATTCCCTGTGGTGAGGTTGGTGGTGGAGGTATCTTTGCTGCAGCTGCCTTGGTAAGGGAGGGCGGGTGCAATCACCAGGAGGTTCCTGGGTAGGAGGAGCAGAGTGCAGAAGTACAGGTGTACAAGGGAGCTGCTTGTCCTCACCCAGCTCTTTGGAGAGCACACCTTTTTGCCACCAGAGCGGGAGCCCAAGGGACGAGGATGAACCTACACACCACCACATAGAACCCCAGAGTCAGCCTTCACTATGGGTGAGGACAGGGCCTTCTGGGTGGGAAGGATGGGCGCCGTGGCAAGCGTTGTGGATATGCCAATGCCCATCACACCCTGCACTCACGCTTGGAAGTCATTCTTGCCCGTGGTGCTGGCCACACGTCAGTCGTCTCAAGGATGCTCATATGATTGTGTTTCACCTTGAATTACCCGAGGCAAGTGCAGCAGTTCAGGAGAGTGATTGCTACCAGGGGTTGGTGTAGAAACAGGAAACACTTAATAGCTTACAAGAAAGAAGAACAGTTCCTTGAATAATAATTTTAATCAGAGAATACCTTTTGAAAATGTAGTCCTGTTATTTCCAAGTAAATGTGATGTTCACTACTGCTGGAAAATAACAGTGGGACCCATACCTTCATGGGTTCTGACCTGGAGTTTACCAGTTACTTTGAGCTTGGCTAATTGAATTAGTATTTATTTTTTAGAGTTAAAATTAGTTTTTAACCTTCTTTCTCTCTCAGTTTACTCCCTCTGAGAATGCAGGTTTGGATTAGAACATGTTGATCAGAAGATTAAATCTCATATACTATGTGCAGTGTTTGTAAAACATTTTCTCATGTACTCAGATTTAGAAAGTTCTCCAGAGTTAGTCTTGGACTTCACCTGTGTGTGGCATTTTCCGTATTGTCCTTTCAAATCTAATGTCTTCTCTGATCCAGTTTCACCACAGAATCTTTCTGGATGTCTTTTGTTAATCACTGCTCTTTGTTTGAGGTTCCCCTAGTCTCTGGATAAGATAAAGAAAAAAATGATGGCTTTCTGATTCTTTTAGGTGTTTAAACTTTTATTTTATTTTTTATTTTTATGTAAGTAGTACAGGGTCTACAGGGTCTCACTACACAGATCAGACTCAGAGTGATCCTCCCATTTTCAACCTCCCAGGCACTGGGATTATAGGCATGCCCCACCAAAACCGGCCTCAGGAGCCAGCTCAGTTCAGTGTACTCTGGGGGCAGAGCTGGTGCTGCAGAACCCTGGTCCTTAAGTCTGCCTGAGCAGGTGCTTTAGTCCTCTGAGGTATTTGTCTGGCCCTAAGTTTTTAAACTTCTATTTGTATTAGTATGTATTGAGGGTATATAATGACCTTGATACTCATGAGAGGTTAGTACTGGGCACGACACATCTCAGTTCTTTCTATGTTGCTCATCTTTTGGTCTCCTGCTTCCTATTATTTCTCTTTCATTTTGCTCTTTGATTTACTTACATTTTGACTTTCTCTTTTTTTTTTCCATTTATTTTTATTTTATTAAAATACAAATGTCAATCAGACAGTTTCAAGACACCTTAACCATACAGAGTCGATGAATTAATACATTGCAAACTGTTTTCATAACGTTTTGGTACTGTACAAGGTGCATACATGAAATTATATTTACAGGTTTTTTTATAGCTGAATTATATCAAAG
>PVKA01050308.1:0-12791 GCA_004027165.1 Ctenomys sociabilis | reverse complement strand
TTTCAGCCTTCCAAGTGCTGGGATTACAGGTCCATGCTACCACACCCATTCTCAATCGCCTCCTTAGTGCACCCCAGGGGTGGGGCCAGCATGGCTTGTGGTGCAGGATCTAATCCCAGCCCCTGCCCTCTACCTAAGCAGGAGCTTTAGTCCGCTGAGCTATCTGGCCAGACCACTACATTGTGATTAAACTCGATCTTAGTCAAAAAGCCAAGAAGCAATTATACCTTGTGTTCTAAGAAAAGAAGTGATTTGGCCCCATTTCTTTGCTGGCTAACAGCAAGGTTTATGACATGTAGCCTCTGAAGCATCTCTTTCTCCTCCTGAAGATCACTCCCTAAGAGACTCAGTCAGACTACATCAGGGCTTCCTTAGACAAGTCTGACTACTCAGGCTCCATGGTGACTCACAGGACCTTGACAGAGGTCCTCATGCCAGACCCATGCTGTTGAAAGTCTGTGTATGCAGACACTGGTCAGTTCCTGCTGATTTTTAGGGAAAGCTCTGAGGTACTGTTGTGGCAAAGGAGGGGTTGTGGGGAGAAGACAGCACACTAGATTACTTAGCTCCTGTGGAGTTGTCACAGAACCCTGATGCTTTGAAGGGCTGGGCCTATCTGGAAGACTGGCCATGAGGTGGAGGGTGAAACCAAGGCCTCAGAAGAGGATTTTGTCCTTTTAGAGGGTTTCCCTATAGGAAGTGGCTTCTGTATAGGCTTGTGGCTTCTTCTATAAGAAGTGGGGATGTGTGAATGGTGCCAGGTGGTGGAGTGGCTTAGCACACTGGAGCATCTGTCTGGACCCCCTAGGCTACTGGTATGAGCATATGGCTTACTAGGCACTCACAAATGACTAGTGCTTCAGTACTTGAGGAAGACTCGTTTTTCTTTTCGAAACACTGGGAATTGAACCCAGGCTGTACCACTGAGCTATACCACTGAGCTGTACCACTGAGATATATGCTTAGTTCTTTTCATTTATTTTGAGAAAAGATCTCCCTAAATTCCTTCAGTCTATGATCCTCCTGCCTCAGCCTCCCAAGTGGTTGGGATTGCAGGCAGGTGCCACTGCATCTGGCTGGAGCAAGAATTTTACAACATTTCCTGGCTTAGATTTTTTTTCCCCCAGAAAATTCCTAAAGATTTTTCCTACTCTCTGGACTCCTGTGAGGTACTATGAAGGTCCTGAACCTCTCCTGGCTGCTAGACAGCCAAATCACAAACTAGCTCCAAAATGCATCCTGGTGATTCTTTCCTTTTTTTTTTTTTTTCTTTTGGTATCAGGAATCAAATTCAGGACCTTATGCTTGCCAGGCAGGCACTGTGCCATTGAGCTATATCCCCAGCTCTACTCTGATGATTCCTAATTTGTGGAGTTCAGCCTTTGCCATTGAAAAAGGCCTTTGCAAGTGTATCCATGGAGGCTGGGCAGTGCAGGTGGAGAGCTGTCTGCAGGTGAGGGAAGTGGGGCTGCCCCTGAAGAAAACCGGCCGAAGAGAGAGGCCATGGTGGTTTATAAGCCTGGCTGTGCTGAGGCATGGGAACCCCCAGAGGCTGCCCCAGGCCTCCCACAAAAGGTCCTGGTGAAGTGCTCCAGGCAGGTGGATGGGAGCTTGGTTTCAGGCTGACCCTTGAATGCATGGGGCTGTGGGTGCAGAGTTATAGGGGAACCCCCAATCCCCTCTGATCTCTCTCCTAGCCCCTGAACCTGCCTCCAGGATGTCTAGCCCCACCTTTTCAGAAATGATGGCATAACAGGAATTAGTGAGACAAGAGTTAGGATTTTATTAAGCAGTAAAGATAGCAGCCCGCAGATGGAGTCAGGAATTCCAAGATGAAATCTGCTGTTATTACCCTATAGGGATTTTACAAAAACTCTTCCAGGTGTCCTCATGTTTCCTCAGAGCATGATCAAGTAGGCCATTGGCTCATGGGTACTTGGGACCTACAGGGCACTGCATGAACACTGCATAGGTTGGATCCTGAAAAGTATGTAGTCTCCTATATGGTAGAGATTATATTTTTTACACAATGGCCTGAGCTCTCTTCTAGGCCCCTTAAGAACTCTTAGATAAAGAGCCCTTTTAGATATCCTACTCAGGACTTTCTCCCAGCTAGTGGGGGCTCTACTTCCCTGCTTTTACATCTTTTAAATAAATTTGCTTGCACCATACCTCCTGCATCTATGTTTTCATTCTTCATTACCATGGGACACACCTCTGGCATTTGGGTGACAATAGGACCTATGGAATATGACCCCAGTGACAGGCCCACTGAGGATTTTGGGACCTAAGACCAAGAGCCTTCTCTAGCTCAAAGCCAAGCTCCAGGTTTTGAGTCTGAGAATTCCTTTCATACTGTTTAATATGAGCCACATTGCATGTGCTTTTTGCTGGAAGAGCTTTACAAAAACAGTCAGTGAACCAAAACAGTTAATGCAAAACTGTTGCCAGGAGGATTTCATACATGAGTCTTCTGATTAAGGGGAAAATGAGATCTACAGTTGGGCAATCGAGAACAATTGGAGATCTTGTTCTCGCCATCTCTTTGCTCCCTGAACACCTCCAGGGGGGCCCCTCACTGTCGGGAGCTGGCCAGATCCTATCTTCTCCCTTCCGTCTCCCACAAGGAAGGTCTGGATATCTGATGGGAAGCTGATCCAATGACAAACGCTTTGACTGCCGCAGGGAAGGCCTGCCTATCCCCCCAGATCACAGCAGGGGGGACACCTACTAAACATGCCAATGTTGGGGGAGAAGCATCCGGAGATTGTCTGGTACCTGGTTTCACTGTCTGGGTTCTGGTTGCAGGGGGTGGGTGCGGGGTGTGGGGCTGGTGTGTGTGTGTGTGTGGGGGGGACTCCTATGCTTCATAGACAGCCAGTCCTGTTGGGAGGCCAGTTGGGGGAATGCATGCAGGCTAGGAAAGAGTGTGGCAGGCAAGACACAGGGAACCTGAAGAAACAAACTCTTTGGTCCCTAGCGAGCTCACAGGTCTCTCATGGTATGCTGAAGGAAGAGCCCTGAAGTCCTGGGAGTTAGAAAGGAGAGAGGAGGAGGCAGCTACAGATGATGATGGTGGTGATGACATGTGGCATTCCCTAGGTATTTGCTGTGTGTTCTGCTGGTAAGGTTTACACAGAATGTGTTTAGAGTACTTGGTACCAGGCACTTGGGGTTGGCATGGATGATCAATGTCATTTCAGGTATTTATCAAACTGCTATGCTATCCTCATTTATAGATGAGTACACAGTTTGAGAAAGGACCATGTTACCAGGAACCAGCACACCCACATTCATCTGTCCATGGCCTGGGTGGGGAACAGTGTAGAGGGGCTCACATAGAGTAGAGAAAGGGAGCTTTTGGGGCAAGAATTCAGGAGGACAGACACAGGAGATAAAACATTTAGGGTCTCGAGTACCTGGTATGTATGTGCCAAAAAATCCCCGGCTCCATGCAAGACCTGTAAATTTGATGGATGTCATCTCTGTGATGGTGATTCTAGTCAATTGACTGTGAGTTCATTGTAAGGGAGTCAATGTCCTAGGGAGTCTCTTGGGTAGGCCTGACTAATAAGGAGGGCTTTTTTTTTTTGTGGTACTAGAGATTGAACCGAGGGTGTTCATCCTTCATATTGAACTACATCCTCAGCCCCTTTTTATTTTGAGATAGGATCTCATCAGTTCACCAAATTGTTCAGGTTGGGTTTGAACTTTCAACCCTCCTGCCTTGGTTTACCAGAGTGCTGAGATTGTAAATATGTGCCAGCAAAAAATATAAATAAATAAATAAATTTTAAAAAGGGGGCCAGGGAGATGGCTCAATAGATTAAGCACTTGCCTGGCAAGTGTGAGGATCCGAGTTTAATCTCTGGTTCTACAAAAAAAAAAAAAAAAAAAAAGTGCCAGCACACCTGGATGAGGCAGGCTCTTAAAAGGATGTCTACTAGGGTCATAAAAAATGTTCTGAAAATAGATTAAGGGGATTGTGCACTACTGTAATTGCAATGGGTAATAATGAATTGTCACATGGTTGATTTTATGTGATAAGAATATCACTGGTAGGAAAAATAAGTAAAAGAGACCCTAGGGGTCAGAAGCTGCAGAAGGCAGAGAGAGTCCTCCTATTGGCCTGGTGGGAAATAAACAGCTGTGTGGTGACGTCTGTGAGGACACAAAGAAGACAACAGTAGAGGGGCATGGTGGTGCATGTCTGTAATCCCAGCACTTGGGAAGCTGAGGCAGGAGGATTGTTGTGAGTTTGAGACCAGCCTGAGCTACAAATTGAGCTTAAGCCCAGCCTGAACTGCATAGTGAGACCCTGTCTCAAAAAGACAAAAAAAAAAAAAACAAAAACAAAAAACAAAGAAGACAACAGCATGGAGTCTCAAGGACCTGAGCGGCAGCATTCAGCCAGTACACAGGGACCCCCAGGCTGCAGACACAAGGCACTGAATCCTGTCTGTGATTGCATGAGCTTGGGAGAGGACCCAGACCTCGGATGAGCCCACAGTCCTGGCCAATACCAAGATCACTACCTTGTGAGACTCTGGGCAGAGGATTCTGCTTAGTCTTGTCAGACTCCCAAACTACAGAACCCTTGATATAAATGGGTTTTATCCTGAGTGTTTGAGATTGTGACCGTTTGTTATACAGCAGAGAAAATTTATAGGACAGGCCAAGCCAGCCAGGAGGAAGGGCAGGGCTCAGACAAGAGCCCGTGGGACCATTAGCATCAGGACAAGGTATAGAGAAGAATCTGGAAGCCCTGGAATGGTAAATTCATTCATACCAGTGTTTTTACCCATTGGTCCAGGTGGGTGAACAGACTACAAGACTTTCTCTAGAAGACTGGGGATCTGGTATCCCACCAGGCGAGGCCCATGGGGTGGAGTCTGGCTTTCATTAAATACCATAAGCTCAGTATTAATTCCTATCAGAAACAAATGTCTAGTCTCTGTCCTGTGTAAACACAAATGCTTTAAGGTCTGAGGGCCAGAGGGAGACCTGAAGGTTTCTCAGAGCCCATCTGGAAAAGGAGCTTCAAAGTGAGAGGGAAGGGAGGGATAGGGTACAGTGCAGCTATTGGTGGTGGAATGGATAAAGAAGCAATGCCAGACCTACGATGATGCCCTAATCCTACCAAGTGAGAAGGAGACTGAATCCTCTAGGAAGAAAAGTGCTTGGGACACCTGGATTTTAGCCTGGAAAACCACACTGGACGTCTGGCCACAGAGTAGTAAGGAAACACACTGGTATTGTGAGATATTGTGTCTGTGGGGATTTACTTGGGGGCCACAGTTCTGCCTACCACAGACCCCCAAAGTAGTGATCCCAGCATCTGTGCTTCTAGACCTTGAGGTATACAAGCAGCGTTTCTCACCACTGGCTCACTCCATTTCTGCCTTCTGAACTTTCTTCCCTGGGGCCTGGTCTTAGCTGCTGTCAGGGTTGTCTGGCCTCATTTCATATCTGAGGATTTCAGGATTTCAGGCCTTCTGTCCTTTGGGGTTCAACAGGTCTGCAGGGCCCTAGGATCTCTCTCTCTTCTCTCACTGGGAATTGAACCCAGAGATTTTGCATTGAGCCATGTAATTTTGACACAAGGTTTTCCTAAGTGACTAAATAGTCCAGTTGGGCTTCAATTTATGATCACCCTGCTTTGGCCTCCTAGACTGCTGGAATTACAGGCCTATACTACCACACACCTGGCTGGGTTTATATTTAAGAACTTTCAGGTAATTTTTTTTAAAAAGAGGACCCCCCCCAAAAGTCCCAAAATTTCTAAACAAGATGATAGGAGGGTAACAATGGTTAGTACATTGTGTATTGTTATCTTTCAGTTAGTTACTCAGAGTACAAGTTATCAGCATTAAGCTGTTGAAACAATATTAATATAAACTTTTTTTTTCTTCCTCCTTTTCTCCTTTCCTTTTTCTTCCCCCATCCCAGTTTCTCTTTCCTTTTCCTTCCTGAGCCATGCCTGGCCGCCTGCTGGGGGGCCTGTGGCAGCGCTGGAACCGTTACAAGTGCCACTTTGTTCCCTGCATCATGCTGACCCTGAGCCACAACCCGAGGTACAGTATATCAGATGTATGAGTTGATCTCTTTCCAGTCCATTGGAAGCCCATTCATTTTTATTTTTATTTTTTTATCTGTTTAGTTTTTATTGAACATGTTACAAAGTGAGGTTTAGTCGAAAAGACCAAAGCCCATGTTGTTCTCAGATTCCTCCGATTCTTCTTTCTTTGCTTCCACCTTCTCCTCAGCTGGGGCAGCAGCGGGGGAGGGCGCAGGGCCACGTGCAGGGGCAGCGCTCGCTGTTGGCGCAGGGCCTCCAGCCCCTACACTGCAGATGAGGCTCCTGATATTGGCCAGGGCTGCTTTAATGAGGCCATTGATCTTATCCTCCCTCACGGTCACCTCGTGGTCATGCAGGATAAGGGCGGAGTAGATGCTGGTGAGCAGTGCTAGTCGCCAGAAGAAGTGAGGGCCTTACCCCAACGCGGCCTTAAGCTTTCTCGGAAGGACTGAGCACTGTGGTGGCAGCTGAGGAAAGCCCTATTTATTTATTTATTTATTTATTTATTTATTTATTTATTGGTGGAATGGGGGATTGAACTCAGGGCCTTGTGCTTGCCAGGGAGGCGCTTATTCCACTGAGCCATCTCTCCGGCCCCTCCCATTTATTTTTAAATGCTTGGATGGAACACTCATTGATGGAAATGACAAAGGAATATCAAAAATTATATATAGATCTTATAGTGGAAGAGATTGGCTTGGCCCTTTAAAAATGAATAATATTACATGGCTAATATCAGAGACTCATACTCCACTGACTATAGGACAATATGTTAGCAACTGCTCAAATGACAGAGCAGCTAATGTCTGTTATCAGGAGTTTGAAGTGCCTGCAGTGTTCTCTGTAGAACTGAAACAGTAACTTCCAAACATTGCCTACAGTCCTGACAAACAAAGCCCACTTTGATGTGTTGTTCTTGTTGCACTGAGGGACATCAAGCAAGAACTCTTTTCAAACTACTGCACAATTGTCTGCTAACTTGATGAGTTAGAAATTAGGTTTTCTACTTAGCATATTGAGTTAACTCTAAATGTGCTTTAGTTAATCATTCTGAATTCTCCCTTGTAGAATAAATATTTTGGAACTTAATTAAAATAATAATTTTGGGGGGACCAGGGAGATAGCTCAATTGAATAAGTGCTTGACTGACAAGCACAAGGGTTTGTCAATCCCCAGCTCTGCAAAAAAACCCCAAAAAAACAAAAGATTTTTTTTATACTATAGTTATGTTCCAATTTCATGGTAAAAGTGACTTGCTTCTTTATACTTTAAAAATTTGTAATATAATTGCAATGTAATTGGTTTTCACATAAATAAATACTAGCTTATTAAAACTAAAAAATAAAAGAATTTCTTCCTGATTTTACAGTCTCTGTTGTACATTTTGGATCTTATTTATTCTTTCAGCTTCCTGTCCTAGGGAGACAGTATGATGTGTACACATGTGTGTCTGATTTATTTCGCTTATGAGTATGGTCTTGAGTTGCATCCATTTACCTTTGAAAGTCTCCAGTTTATCCTTCTGTTTGACTGAGTAATACTCCATGATATGAAAAGACCACATCTTTTTCACACTTCTCAGTTGATGGGCATGTATTCCAGATCCAGCTATTACAAATTGTGCTGCTATAAACATGAGTGCACATATAACACAGCGGTACGATGTTTTTAATTCTTCTGGGAAGATACCTAGAAGATGAGTTGCTGAATCAAATGGGACTTCCAATCCTAGTTTTTTGAGGAATCTCCACGCTGATTTCCACAGTGGTTGCACCAGTTTACACTCCCACCAACAGTGGAGAAGGGTTCTTTCTTCCCTTCCAGCATTTTTTTTCCCCTCTGTATTTTAGGGAAGGGTCTACAGAGTGGTCAGGGTCTCACTGCACAGATGAGACTCACAGTGATTCTCCTGTTTACAGCCTCCCAAGTACTGGAATTACAGGTGTGCACCACCACACCCAATCTCAATTGCGGTCTCAGTGCGCCCTGGGTGGGTGTGGCAGGGGCAGCAGGCAGGCCCAGGGATCGAACCCCCAGCCCCTGCACCTGCTTGTAGGCGCTTTAATCCATTGAGCTGTTTGGCTGGCCATTCCTCCAGCATTTGTTATTGGGCAATTTCTTGATAATAATCATTCTTTCCAGAGTGAGATGGAATCTCAGTGTTATTTTTTATTTATTTATTTTTTTTTCCATTGGTGGAACTGGGGATTGAACTCAGAATCTTGCACTTGCCTGGGAAGGGCTTATTCCACTGAGCCATCTCCCCTGCCACCCTCAGTGTTATTTTAATTTGCATCTCTCAAATGAAAAGTGATGTTGACCATTATTTCATATATTTATTTGCTGTTTGTATTTCTTCATCTGAGAAGTGTATATTCAGCTCCAATGCCCATTTTTGGATTGGGTCTTTGAATTTTGGAGGTCTGATTTTTTTGAGTTCTTTATATGTTCTCAATAATAATTCTTTGTCTGAGGATTAGATGGAAAACACTTTTTGTTCCCCACATTGTGGGCTGTCTCTTCACTCTACTGTGGTTTCTCTTGCTATGCAAAAGCTTTTCAATAAGATGAGATCTGAGTTATTGATTCTTTGTGATAGTTCCTGTGTGATCAGGGTTTTATTCATAAAGTCTGCCTAAATCAGTGTCTTCAAGACACCTAGTTTATCTTCCAGAAGATTTAGTTTTTCTCTTTTAATGTTTAGATCTTTGATCCATTTCAAATTTAGCTTAGTGCATGATGAAAGACATGGGTTCAGTTTTAATCTTTGTCATGTGCAGAGCCAGGTTTTCTAGCACCATTTATTAAAGAGGCTCTCCTTTTAGTGAATATGTTTGGCACCTTTGTCAAAGATAAGGTGTCTGAGCATGTCTGAGGTTGTTTCTGCATCTTCCAGTCTGTTCTATTGATCTTTGGATCTGATTTCTCCAGTACCACACTGTTTTTATCACCATAGATTTATAGTATAATTTCAAGTCAGCAATTATGATGTCCCCTGCCGTGCTTTCATTGTCCAGAACTGCCTTTGCTATTCTAGGTCTTTTCTGGTTTCAAATGAATGTTAGGATTGTTTTTTTCTAATTCAATGAAATATGCTATTGAAATTTTGATTAGGGTTGTTTTAAATCTGTATAACAGTTTTAGAAGTAAAGCCATTTTCATTACTCTTGTTCTTCCTACCCAAGAGCAAGGGATGTCTTTCCATATTCTGACACCTGCTTCAGTCTCCCTTTTCAAAGTACTGCAGTTTTTAATGTAAAACTCTTTTATATCCTTTGTTAGATTGATTCCTAAGTATTTCATTTTTTGGGATGCTATTGTGAGAGGAGTTGTTTACCTAATTTCTCTCTCAATGAGTTTGCCATTCATACATAGGAATGTATGTAGGAATGCTATTGATTTTTGAGTGTTGACTTTGTATCCTGATATGCTGCTACATTTTCTTATTAAATAGAGCAGTTTTTTAGAGGAGTTTTGGGGTCTTCTATGTAAACTATTATGTCATCTGCAAATAATGATAATTTAATTTCTTTCTTGTCTATCATTATTCCTTTTATTATTATTTTTCTCTTGTCTAATTGCTCTGGCTGAAGTTTTCAGACTATGTTGAATAAAAGTAGAGACAGTGGACATCCCTAATGTAGAGAAAGCTTTCACTTTTTGCCCATTTAGTATGATGTTGATTGTTGGTTTGTCATAGATGGATTTTATCAGACTGAGATAAGACCATCTATTGTAATTTTATGTAGAGTTTTTAATCATGAATAGGTGCTGGACTTTGTCAAAAGCTTTTCCTGACTTGAGATGGTCATATGGTTTTTGTCCTTGGCCCTGTTAGTATGGTGTATTACATTTATTGATGTATATATATTGAACCATCCCTGCAACTCTGGGATGAGTTCTACTTGGTTGTGGTGTATAATCTTCTTGGTTATTTGCTATATTGTGTTTGCCAGTATTATCCTGGTAAGGATTTGCACTTATGTTCATTAGGGACATTGGCCTGTCTTTCTCTGGTTTTGGTATCAGGATAATGCTTGCTTCCAGGAATGAATTTTGGATTATTGCTTCCACTTCAATTTTATTAAAGAGTTTGAGAAGTAATGGTTTTAAGTCCCCCCTAGATTTCTTGTAGAATTCAGCAGTGAATGCATCAAACCTACCTTTGTTGGTAGGTTTATAATAACATTTTCAACTTAGTTAATTGATTTTGGCTTATTTAGTATTGGTTTACTTAGGATATATTTTCTTGTTTCAGCTCTGGCAATTCATGTGTATCATGTGTATCTAGGAATCTGTCCATTTCATCTGCATTTTCCATCTTATTAACATACAAGTTATTAGCTCGCGATATAGCTCAGCAGCATAAGTGCATGCCTGGCAAACTTGAGCTCAATCCCTGATACTGCAAAAAGTTTTTTTAAAAATTTCGAAGTAGACATAAATGATCTTCTGGATTTCTGCAGGGTCCATTGTGATTTCATCCTTTTCATTCCTAATTGTGTGGATTTGTCTTTTTTTTGAGGAACCGGGGGTTGAACTCAGGCTCTTGCACTTAATAGGCAAGCACTTATTCTACTGAGCTACTTCCCTAGCCCAATTGTGTGGATTTGAGTCTTTTCTTCTTGATAAAGTTGATTAAAAGTTTGTTGATTTTACTTAATCTTTCAAAGAACCAACTCTTTGATTCTTTGCATTGTGTTTTGAGTCTCCAATGCATTACTTTTTGCTCTGATCTTTGTAATTTCCTTTCTCATACAAAATTTGGCTTAGCTTGCTCTTTTTTTTCCTAGAAGTTTGAGATTCACCATTAAGTTTATTTGTATTTTTTCTCTTCTGCTGATGTGGGTATTCACCATTATCAATTTCCCTCTTAAAACTGCTTTTGGGGCTGGGAAGATGGCTCAGTGGAATAAGCACTTCCCTGGCAAGCACAAGGGCCTGAGTTCAATCCCCAGTTCCACCAAAAAAAAAAAAAAAAAAAGACTGCTTTCATTGTGTCCCATAAGTTTCAGTATGCTGTATTATCATTTTCGTTTAATAATAAAAGCTGTCTAACTTATTATTATTATTGTTATTATTATTTGGTACAGGATCTCACTATAAGATTCAGAGTTGTGATCCTCCTGTCTCAGCCTCCCTAGTGCTGGGGTTACAGGTGTGCATCGCCACACTTGGTTCCAGGGCCAGCATGGCATGTAGTACTAAGGATCAAACTCAGGACCTTGTGCTTGCCAGGCAGGTGCTTATGCAACTGAACTGTCTCCCATCCTTAATTTCTTCTTTAATTTAATCTGTGACCCATTGATTGGTCAGGAGAGTGTTAATTGCCATGTGTTTATGGAGGTTTTGCAATTTCTTTTGTCATTAAATTTCTTTGTACTATAGCCTGATAATATGCATGGAATAATTTTGATTCTTTTGCATTTATTTAAGCATTCTCTGTGAGCTAGTATGTGATCTGTTTGGAGAGTGTCCCATGTGCAGCTGAGAAGAATGTATATTCTGATATGGGGTAGAACACTTTGTAGACATCTACTATGAACATCTACATTTGAACATCTACATTTATTCAAAAGTTTGGTTCATTCTATTATTTCATTGTTGATAATTTTCTTTAGTTGATCTTTTTGTGACTCTGGGGTATTGAGATCCCCCACTACAACTGGAATTGGTGTTTATTTCATTTTTTCATGCCAATTAATATTTGTTTTATATAGTTGGGTGCACTAGCATTTATTGCCTATATATTTATGATTGTTATCTCTTCTTCTTGAATCCCTTTACAAGGATGTAGTGAATGGCTTATCAGTTAGGAATTGGTTCTTACAACATGCATGAAAATGACCAGCCATTTCTAAGAAACAACAGTAACAGGAACTGTAATCAGAACTATTACCTAGGCAACTAACGAACTCAAGTATACTGGTGGGGGTTGGGCATCTTCAAGGTGTAGTCAGAAGAAACTGACTTCATTTTGTTCTCAATCCCCAGACCTTCTCAGCCAGTTTTCCACCTGCAGCCTCTCAGATGTGCATCTGCTCCCAGGGAAGACGGGCCTTTAAGAGTGGAACTGGGGGGTCAGGGAGATGGCTCAGTGGAATAAGTGCCTACCAGGCAAGCGCAAGAGTGGAACTGGGCCCCATGCATGGGAGACACTGGTAATCGTGCTCACATGGCCTGTGCTGAGGCTGGGTCATCTCAGGTGCATTTCTGCTTTCATGGATCTACACACCTGTGTTTCTTTGGATGGGAGATTTCTGTTCTATCACTGGTGGGTGAGAGTGTTTGGGGAGAGCTGGTTCACATAACAGTGTTGATAGCAACAGTGGTGAATGCCATCACGGTTCCCACAGTGAGTGCTGCCTCTCCCACTCCCTATAGGCAGCTGGTTGAGGCCAATTCTGGCAGGGGCAAGCCTCTTGCCACCTTCCCCCGGGACCTGCATGGGGATCCCCTTGATGGAAATGTCCTAAAACTGATAATGTTGATGTATGCATAGGCTGTTCAACTTCTCAGCATCAAAAACCAAAAACCAAAACAAAAACTTAAAATATAAACAAAATAATTCTAAGCTAAGGGTTGGGGATATAGCTCAGTGGTACAGTTCCTGCCTGGTAAACGTGAGGTTTGAGTTTGATTAATGGTACTATAAACAAACAAACAAACATTCTAAGTTGATTTCTACTGATGTCACTTTTTTTTTTTTTTT
>PVKA01050307.1:0-12794 GCA_004027165.1 Ctenomys sociabilis | reverse complement strand
ATAAGGAAGAGATAGCTAGGCATGTTGGTTCAGGCCTGTAATCCCAGCACTCGGGAGGCTGAGGCAGGAGGATTGTTGTGAGTTCGAGACCAGCCTGAGCTACAAAGTGAGCTTAAGGCCAGCCTAACTGCATCGTGAGACCCTGTCTCAAAAAGAAAAAAAAAAAAAAAAAAAAAAAAAAGAATAAGGCAGTGATGGGATCCTAGGAAGGGGATAGCGTGGTGGCCAAGGAAGGCTTCTGAGAAGATATCATACCCAGATGAGGGCAGGGCACACAGGCGTTAAGTCAAGGTGGTCAGGTGACACATGCAAAGGCCAGAGGTGACAAGGGTGACCTGTCTTAGAACAGAAAGACTGTAGAGCTGAAACTCTGGGCCTATGCAGGGGTGCTGGTAGGGGCAGGGAGAGGTGTGTTGGCAGGGTCAGTGGTAGAAAGCTCTGACTCTATTCTGAAGGAACCACTACAGAGCAGAGCATGCTTGGGACTGTGCAAGAGCTCTAGCTCTGGCTGTGTGCCTGGTGCAGACATGGGCACACCAGAGAACAGGAGGCTCCAGATCCTTTCAGAATCGCCCAAAGTCTGTCAGGTGCTACAAATAATAGTTGTCCAATATGTATTTCTTAGGAAAATATCACAAGCAATGGGGGCACCCAAGCCTGTCTTCCACGTGGCCTCCACGCTGGCTTCAGATGTGCCAGCCTCAGGCAATTTTCTGGCCCTGTAGGCACAACGCCACTCACACCAGGCAGGGGCTATGGAGCCTTGAGAGATTTGGGAAGGCTGAAGAGTGATTGATCCTGGGCCTTGTGGTATTGGTAGGATGGGGGTAACAGAGAGGGGTTTCTCATGCCTGGGCCGGTGGTGCAGTGCTATAAAAATTCTCAACACTTGGCCTTAGAAAATCTAGGTCCATGGCCTGCCTGACCACAAGTAACGGGTCCATTATGGCCCCTGTGTGGGACCTTCAGGCTGCTGTCCTCCCCCACTGGGCCCCAAAAGTACTCACTGTGGAGTTCTGGCTTAAGGGAGCCTCGGGTGCCTTCCCCAGGACCTAACATGGAAGCATCATTTTAGGGACTGTCCTGGCAAAACAGACCCCCAAGTATTCTGGACTGGGGGAGAGAGGAGCTGGATTTCATTGGCAGTAATGTGGAGACTGGGACCCTGAACAATGTGGTCATTTAACCATGTTCTCTTCCTTCCTTCCTTCCTTCCTTCCTTCCTTCCTTCCTTCCTTTCTCTCTCTCTCTCTCTCTCTCTCTCTCTCTCTCTCTCTCTCTCTCTCTCTCTCTCTCTCTCTCTCTGCTATACTACGGATTAAAAGCAGGACATTTGCATTGTGCTATATCATTAGCTCTCTGAAAACATTAGTTTCTTTTTTTTTTTTTTTTTTAGTTTTTCCAAGTCACTAATTGTTCAGGCTGGGCTTGAACTTTTGATCCTCTGGCTGAGCCTCTTAGTCATCTGCATTCATACTGGTAATCTATGAATTTACTTTTCCTGTTTTCACATCTGCAAAGTGGGTCAACAATTCCTTTTCTCACAGGGTTGTTACGGATTAAAGGAGATAATCAGTGAAAGTGACTGTAGATTATACCAGCCCTGTTACAGTTGTGTGCATACCAATGAATGCGATCTGTGACCACCAGGGGGCAGCAGGGCTCTTCTGGCCTGCTAAGAGCAGGCTGGAAAGATCCTGTGGGGTCAAACTGAAAGAGTCCTGAAGAGAGAAAGGCCAAATGAGAGACCCCAGGTCGCTGAGCGACTGTGCCCACCTCTCCTGACCACTGTCTTCGGAGCTGCAGCCACACCTGAATGCATGCACAACAGTATACCAGATTGTTCCAATTTTTCTAGAGCAACCAGAAACTAGAATTTTTTGGTTTTGTTTTATGAAATCTGTGTGGACTTTGTGTAATCTACAACAGGCCCCCTCTTTGCGTCAGTGTGGGTGGACCATCCTGGGCTAGAAGCACTGAAGAGTTAGTTTCTTTATCTTTCCTGAGAAATACCGTTATGTATCCTCACTTTACTCATTATTTCATCAGACATTAATGGTTCTTCCTTAGATCTCTGGGAAATGCTTCCTTTTAAGTTACTATTCCTGTTACATTATTTCCAAACTGCTATTAGATAGTGAATTGTATTTTCTCACCTGTTGAGTGGTCCTGTAGTCTCTTGAGATCCTTTGGAACAGTAAGTAAACATAGTGATTACGTGATGGGGAGGTGCAGGGGAAGTGAAGGCGCGTAGCCCGTAATGGCCTGTATGTGGGATGGTGACAAGGCCTGGCTACTTCCCTGCATGGGAGTCCCTGGGCTTGTATGTCTGCCCTCAGTCTCAGGGACCTGGGATTCTTGGGGCTTGGGTTGAAGCTGAGGTCTATGCTGCAGCTGCAGGAATGAGACAGCCCCGAGCCCCTGCAGACTGGGCCCATGGCAGTGCAGGAGTTGCAGCCCTCTCTCCTGGGCAGTTCCTCTGGAGGGATTTCGCTTGCTCTTTTTCACAGTCTTGCCATTTTACTCTGCTCTGCACAGCAGGGAACCTTTCCCAGGATCCTTTGGCCTCTGGTGGGCTGGTAGGTGGGATCCACAGGAGACGCTGACCATGGGAGGAGCAAAGAGAGTTCCCCTCCTCTGTCTGCTTCAAGTATCATCTGTGCCAGGTGCAGGTCTCCTGTGGTCCCAGCTGCCCATTGCAGACCCCGGCCCTGATGGGCAGACTTGGCTATACTTCAGTCTGTTTGGCGACCCTAGATGCTGGACACCAGTAACAGTGCCTCCGCCCTCCATCCCTCCAGCCTAGGGATTGTAAAGTCTTTCTGCTATTGATAATCTCGGAGGTGCTCCTCAGATCTTCCTTCACTCGTTTAAACCACTCCTTCTACTCAGTTCCTTTCTTCAAAAGCATGAACTGGTTTCTGCTTTCTGGTGGCACAGTGGCTGCCACACCATGAAGAGCCTGAGGTGCAGGGAAGGGCTGGGTCCTGCCCCTTAGGCTGCTCAACCTCACATAAGACTGGTTGGTCCACTGGTCTGGAATGGTCAGTCCTCCAGGAGGGGAATGATCTCCCACAGTGGCGCCTGAACAGCGTCTGCATCTGGCTCTGCCTCAGGGAGGGCAGCAAGCCCCAAGCCTGGGAGACAGGAAGTGGGGCGAGGCTCCTAGCCAGAGAGAAGCTCTCTTCATTCTGGGGTCTCAGGGCTCTGAGAACCATCAGCAGAGCTTGCGATGTGAGACTGGACCAGCATGTTGCTAGCAGTAACCATCGTTTTTTGTTTTGGTTTGGTTTGGTTTGGTTCTTTTTGCTATTCACGGGACTGCTAGTGGGTTCCATAAGAGAATTCACTTTCCATGATTAATCCATGGCTGGCACATAGAAAGCTCTCAAGAGCTACAAGCTTAGAAGAAAAATATCAAGCACAACTCTCAACCTCAGCCAGCCTCTGGGGGTCGTGTTCGGCAGGCATGTCAGGAGAGAGGCCATTGGTACTGTGCCTGGCGAAGAGGTCTGGGACACAGATTCAATTGCTAGAGCTGGAAGAGGCCACATAAGGTGAAGGATCAGTCGGGGCAGGGCATCATGAACCCCAATCACTGTCCTCAAGGGCAAAGGGGGAGACAAAGGAGTCTAATGGATGGTCGGAGCCCCACAGAGACCCTTGGGGACAGGCCTCATCTCAGGTCCAGGGAGGACAAAGTTCAAAGCCTGGTTAGAATATAAACAGCAGAGTTAACTTTGGGGCTGGAGTTCAAATATAAGTCTCTGGGGATCCTGGCCCTTTAAAGACAAAGGAATCATGGCAGGAAGCAGGGCTGAAAACTGGATTCAAGGGCAGGGTTGAGCTCTAAGTGAAGGAGACTTCTTCCTGGGCCCTAGGGAGACCGGGAGAGCGTCTGTAAATTAAACAGTAGGGGTGGTCAATGGTAAGATGCTTGAGTTCAATCCCAACCCCACACTTATCTGCTGTGCGACTTACTTGAAGCAAGTCATTTACTTCTCTGTAAAATCTCATTTTCCCCTTTGTGGGCAAACCAGAAAGCAGTCCTCCTCAGAGCTGAGGTGTTGAAATGGGATAAGACCTGGGGAGCACCGTGTCTTGTAAGTGTAAGGGCTCTGTAAATAACTGATCCTTGGCCATACAAACCAACCGCGTCTCCAGTGCGCCCTCGTCCAAGGTTCGTGCCTTCCGTGCGGTCCCAGGAGGCCCAAGTGTTCTCGTCTCTGGAGTAACATTCCAGCCTTTTGCCCAGTGGCTGTGTACCTGATCCTGCTCTGCCTGCGGTCTGAAATCCCCAGTCTCTGTGTGAGTACTTTCAAAACTGAAGGCAAGTAGATAGTTTCAGTGGTCACAGGTTCTTCCCCTGGGAACGGAACACTGACCGTGTCCTCAGATACTCTTCCACGACTAGAGGCAGCTGTGAGGCAGCCGTCTTGAAATGCTGCTGCCCTCAGAAGCATCCTGGACTGCTGAGGTGGCAGCCATGGGCAGCCTTGCTGGTGTGGCGGGGGTGGTAGTGAGGTACTGCCCTTTAATTTTTTTTTTCTCAAATTTCTGAATGAATTCCTTTTCACTCTTCCCCCTAAAAAAGCATAGGTTAGAACAATAATCATAAAATGTGAGTGCGCGCATGCGCGCGCGCACTCACACACACACACACACACACACACACACACACACACACACACACCCCATCTCAATATCCATCCCTTGCTCGTTCACACATTCCCTGGCCCTTCTCCCAGGTCAGAGATCCCAAGGTGTGGCACTTCTGAGACTTTTGTCCCCAGCCCATTTTGAGAGCCACAGCCAAAAGCACTTTATCTGTAGCTTGTGTTGTAAATACAATACGCTTTTTTTTCCTATGTATTTGGTACAAGGTCTCACTCTGCAGCTTAGACCTCTCCTGTTTTCAGCCTCCCTGGCCTGGGACTGCAGGCCTGCGCCACCCCGCCTGGTCCCAGTGGCCAGATCAGCGTGCCCCAGGGCCAGGACTGGTGCAACCTACGGTGCTGCGGATTGAACCCCAGTCCTTGCACTTGCCTAAGCAGGCACTTAGTCCGCTGAGCTATCTCTCCGGTCGATAATAAGCTTTTTGTTTTTCTTATATAAAATAGCTATAGTACTCTATTTTTAATTCAATCAGATATTGAATTTGAATTTTTTCACTTCCTCCCTTAAAAATCTGTCTCACTTTCTTAGGCCTCTATAAGGTGCAACACCAACAAATATTTCACCCTCAGGCAGGACCCCAAAATCACCCTTCCCACAGTCTTCCTCTCTTCATAGACTGTTCATGCAAATCCCCAGACACTGGGCCCATGTTTCTGTCTTTCTTTCACTGCTTCACATCTAATCATTCAGATAGACCTGCCTACTTGACCTTTGTCAACAACCTACTGAGATCTGACCTCCTCTCCAATTCTGCCCTCCAGGGCCTCTGCATCCCTCCAGACCTGCATAGTGGCCTGGTGCTCTCTGTTCCCACTGAGTCTTTCACCCTCAACCCACTCTCTAGTCACCAAAGTGAAAGAGTACATGGGAGAATGTCTCTCTTTAAGACTTTTTTTTTTTTTTTGGCAGAACCAGGTATTGAATGCAGGCCCTTGCACTCGCCAGGAAGCGCTTATTCCACTGAGCCATCTCCCCAGCCCCTCTCCTTTAAGACTGAACTAACACAAAAGTGCTCTAGAAGGCCCAATGACAGGCCCTATCACTGCACCTCAGCTGGTACCCCCCATCAGAGGGGGTAGGGCCCTTGGAGGAGCTAGTGCAGAGGAAGATGCCTTGCATCTGTGGGAGAGACAGACACTCCCGCTGCGTGCCAGACGCAAGACCGCAAGACAAAAGGCTAAACAAATGGGCTGACAAACCTCCCTAGGGATGGGCGTTAGGGATTGGTATTCTAAATAGGTACCCAGTGCCTTGCAGAAACAGGGAGAAGCCCTAGCCCAACCCTGTACCGGAAAAGCCTCTGTTCTGTATCAGGGCGGCTTTCTGCTTGACTCTCAGCTTCCCCATTTGATCTGATTTAATTAATTTTACCTGAGCAATTGTGCCTGCACTCTTCTTAGATGACCATGGTTTTACCCTTTCCTGAGCCCACCCTACAAGATTCCATGTTTCCCACCTTATGCTGTCGATTTACTCTATAAAATCCCTAGAAAAGGCAGGTTCCTTGGCAACCCACTTGGGTTCCCTTCTGTCTCTCTCTTGGACAAAAGGTTTCTTTCCCTCAATAAATATATTTTGCTGTTAGCCTCCATTATTTCTAAAACTCATTCTTCTATTTTAAAGAACACCAAATCACCCTAGATATCTTTCAGGTTGAGAGTTTCTTTCCATTAAGTCACAGCCTCCTCCTCACCCCATGGTTTCCCCCTGTTTTATTTTCATTCTAAAACTGATCACTCCTTATTTTCTGGTTGATTTCTTTTCTTTGTTTGTTTGTTCAATCCACTCATTAGAAAGTAAGCTCTTCAAAGTAGGGGCTTTATTTATCAAATCATGTGGAGAGATAGGCATACCAGAAATTATATGTTTATCAGAAGTTCAAATTCAACTAGATGCCTTGTGTTTATCTGGCAAACTTTCTCGAGGCCTATGGTCCCTCACCTCAGAGACACAGTCCCAAGACAAGAGAGCTTGCTTGTGAGGAAAAAGAGAAAGGAGAGAAAATAATATAGAAGAGACAGTGATGCAGAGAGACAGGAGGAGACAGCAGTGGAGAAGGAGAGGAATGTGACAGAGAGAATGAAAGACAGATGTGGAGAACAAGAGAGATCAGTACTGGAGAGAGAGCGGGCAGGACGGAGTCAGAGCAAGTGAGTGGGGAGGGAGGGAGGCACAGCCTGAGGCACAGCTGAGCTGGAGACACGTGAGTCGTGAGTCACGGGCTGACGGGTACCTCCTGGCAGCTCGTCCCAGGGTTCAGGGACCCAGGTCAGCTCCACCCCTGTCTTTTCTGTGGCTTGTTTATAGGGACCAATAAGTTCCCCTTTCACTTAAAAACTGTAACATTTTCTGAGGATAT
Source organism: Ctenomys sociabilis (assembly GCA_004027165.1). Classification (NCBI taxonomy): domain Eukaryota; kingdom Metazoa; phylum Chordata; class Mammalia; order Rodentia; family Ctenomyidae; genus Ctenomys; species Ctenomys sociabilis. Next base: position 5,758 of record PVKA01050307.1, on the reverse strand, counting down.
GTGAGTGCCAGCCCCTGGGGTTGGGTGCTGCCTGTGATTTTGGTTCTGTCCTTATCTTTGGACAGTTGTGAGGATGATACTGTTGTCCCCTCTGCAGAGGAAGAGCTGAGGAGCAAGGTCACGGGGGCACACAGAGGCAGAGGGGGGATTTAAACCCAGGCATTTTCACCAATGTGCTTGTGATGTATATCTGAAACGTACCACCAAATCTGATTGAAGGAAATAGGTGTTCAGTTGCCGGCAGGCTTGGCCGTTACACAGGTCAGGATCGCCCACTGCCTGCTGCCCTCAGAGGGTGGATGGCGCGACGGCGGGCCCGGGAGCCATGCCACAGAGGGCGGGCCAAGTCCTCCTTATCCACAGCACGGCTTTGGGAGAGGGCCTTCCCTCCGCTAAGCCTCGACTTCCTCTTTTGCAGAATGGGTAACAGTAGCTCCCCAAAGTTGACATGTAGAATGAATATCACAGAGAGACAAAGAGACAGAGAGAGAAACACAGAGAGAAACAGAAAGAAAGAGAGGAGAGACAATGATCAAATAAACACTTAGTATATTCACAGGTACTATTATTTCCTGCTCATCTCCAATATCCAGAACTGGATCCGGTTTAAAATAAAAAGTTAGGATACCTTGTGGTTGGTGATGAGACTAGAGAATAGCTACAATCCTATGACCGTTTATTTAACACCTACTGTGAGCATTGTGCTGAGCACCTTACATACATCTCAATCTCTGTGACAATTCTTTTTTTGGGGGGAGGAGGGCAGAATTTAGGATTGAACTCAGGCCCTTGTGCTTGCCAGGCAAGTGCTTATTCTACTGAGCCATCTCCCCGGCCCCTCCGTATTGCTATTCCCATTTTACAGATGAGAATACTGAGGCTCAAGTCTATCGAGTGAGCAGAAAGTTCACAGAAAAAGGCCCAGTGCTGGGATCTTAATTCTCATCTCTAAAGAAAAGCCCCAGAAGCCGGGTGTGGTGGCGCATGCTTGTAATCCCAGCACTCGGGAGGGAGGCGGAGGCAGGAGGATTGTTGTGAGTTCGAGACCAGCCTGAGCTACAAAGTGAGCTTAAGGCCAGCCTGAACTGCACAGTGAGACCCTGTCTCAAAAAGACCAAAAAAAAAAAAAAAAAAAAAAAAAAAAAGAAAAGCCCCCTAACTCTGAGACCACATTGTCTTCATGGAGCCAGGAAGCTAACTGATTGCATTCAGCATTTTCCTGTGGGCTGAGCTTTCCTGTGAACTTTTTTTACCATCCTCCTCCTGGGTCCCTGTCGATCCTCTGTGTGCACCCTTTTCTGTGTACGGCCTCATTAGTTGGATGTAAAGAGTGCCATTTCAGTGGGGGTGGGGAGACAGGGTCTCATTATGTAACCCAGGCTGGCCCTGAGCTCACAGCGATCCTCCTGCCTCAGTCTCATGTGTGCTGACATTACAGGCTTGTGTCACCTCGCCCAGCCCGGAGTGCCGCTCTCTGCTGGAGCTCTGGAGGCCCAGGGCTTGCTGACGGCCATGCACTTGTCTGAGGTACCCAACTGTCTGACCCCAAAGGAGCCCCTGCGGAGCATGGTGACACCCTAGGTGTGCTGCGCGCCCGCTCTGACCCCGCCCCAGCCCCTCCTGCCCTGCTCCGGGTTCTCCCAGCACCACAGAGCAGCCTTGAGCTTGCAGTCTTCGCTCTATGGCGGGACCAGCCCTGTTTATCCTGTCATGTCCCTGAGCTCTGCACCCTCGCTGAGCTGCTGCCACACCGCTCTAGGGCTGTTCTGCATGGAGTGGGGGGGGGGGGGCTCCCCATTTTCCCCTCAGCCCTGTCACTCCCCCCTTCACATCTCGGCTCCCGCTGCTTCCTCCAAGAAGGCCTCCTTGCTTGGCCCAGGGCCTCTTCCTCTGTGTGCGTCTAGCCAGGTCCTTCCCACTGACCAAGTCCGTGAGGGCAGGGCTGGGTCTGTGCTGTTCACATGGCGTCCCCGAGCCTGGCTCTCTGTCGCAGCCATGGGAAGTATTCCGCGAGAAGCTGCTGAACAAGTGAACAAAAGCACAAGCATTCTGCCGTCATTGCCACCATCACTGTTTCAGCACGGAGCTCTATTTGCTTCCGAACACACCCACTGAAGGGCGGTGTAGACCCAATACACACTGAGGCCCAAGTCCCCTGCTGGTCCGTCTTCCCACGGCTGGGCTCTGCAGCCTCTACCAGCGGCAGCGCTCTCTGCAGAGGAGAAGCATTCTGGGCCCTTGCTTGACTGCCGTGGAAAGAAACAGACTGCTCCTTCCAGACCGAGGATTTTAGGTGAGACAGGCCTTTCTGTCTGGTGCGGGAGCGGGGAGCGTTGGGTCCTCCGCCGCGTGCAGGCTGGCCTCAACTGGCCCTGGACTAATAAAGTGTGAAATTGACTTCATCCTCCAGCGTGCCTTCCCAGCTAGCGCGTCCCTGTAGCATCAACCTTGCCACGGTGGACGCAGCGCTGCCGCCACCGGCAGACAGGAGCGTCACCAACGCCCACGCAGCCCCAGGGCCCAGCGGCTCTGCAGAGCCCACGATGGTGTCTGGCCAGGGCCCAGGCAAAGCTGTGGATGCCAGAAGCGTCAGCTCTGCGTGTCTAATGCCCATTAGTCCAAGCTGGCCACGGTTGTTGCCGTCCCATTTCCCCCCCTCTGGCGCTGGCTTCTCAGGCAGTGAAGGCTAAAAGGGAGAAAGGCATTGGGTGACCTGCTGACCTTCACCCTGCCCACCGCACCCCTCAGGGGTGAAGAGTCAGAGTCACAGGGTGCTGTCAGAGCAATGTAATTCCAGAGGGGTGTCAAGGGAGCGTCCTTAGGGTGCCTCGGGGCTGCTTAGGAGATGATGGGGGGGCGCCCTACCCCTCTTCCACTGGGGCAGATTCATTTTGGGTCTATTTTTGTTTCTTCTCTCCTGTTTAGGATTCCTTAGAAAGAAAAGGGACTCCATGCATCCCTAAAACCCACGATGCTGTCAGCGGTCATTCTCAGTCTTGCCTGTGAATCAGAATTAACTCAGTGATGGCCTTACGTGTGGATCTGAGCCCTGCAGCCCTTTTGTCTGCTCAGTCCCATTTCTCCCTCCTCTGGGAAAAGCCCATGTTCTCCTAGGAAGCCGCTGCTGCCCCCCATACCACCTTTGTGGTTTGAGGCAGAACCCTGTTTGATCCCCTGAAACTCCAGGGCCAAGCAGGTCCTAGGCCTGCTCAGTCACAGGCAGGGTGATCACCCCAGGACCTGTCAGAGCTGGAGAGGGAGAGAAGCTCTTTCTCTTAGAGGCCTCAGGCTGGCGGCTTTCAGCCTGGAACTGCTAGCTGAGAAGGAAGCCAAGACAGAGGCAAATCAGGACAAGGGGTGGCGTGGGGCTGGGGAAGAGAAAGAGAAGCAGTGACACAGAGATGGAGGCAGGTGGACAGAAGACACTTAGCAAGACCTGGCCTCAAAGTAAACAACAAAATAGAGCATAGGGATGTAGCTCAGCAGAAGGTTTCCTGCCTGGCACATGTGACTGAGCCAGGTTTAATCCCCAGTATTGCTAAAAACAAAACAAAATCCCATCTCAGATCTATTGAATTTTGATTTCCATTGGTGGAGTCTGGATCTATATTTCATAAAAAGCTTCCCAGAAATTTCACTATAGATTGGGATGCAGTAAGCTGATTAATACCAGGCTTTGCAAGAAGGGAGAAAGAGAATGGGGTGTGGTGGTGCATACTTCCAATCCTAGCATTCTAGGAGGCTGAGACAGGAGGATCGTAAGTTTGAGTCCCATCTGGGCAACTTAGCATGGTTTTGCCTTGAAAATAAAAATGAAAATAAAAGGGGCTGAGGTGCAGCTGAATGCAAAGGACCTGAGTTCGGTCCTCAGTATGGAAAAATAACAGAGGTTGATATTTGTTGTGTAGCATCTGCCATGTGACGCCTCTCCAGCTGCCTGGATCTCCGCTAGACTGAAACCTAGACTGCCTGGGAAAGCCCTAAGTGGTGAAGGCTTGGCCCCAGCACCATGCCCTTGGGAGATGGCAGGACCTTAGGGACAAGGACCTGGGGAAGTGCTTAGTTGTGTGAGGGGAACTGAACTGGGTGAAGGGTCTCAGCCCCTTCCTCCTCCTCCCTGTCCCTTCCTGCATGAGGTTTGTGGCTTTTCTGCATCCTGTGCTCCTGCTGTGATTGATGGTCCTGTGCAGCACAGCCAAGGAATTATGGACAGAATGCTCTGCAGCTGTGAGCTCAGATGACCCTTCAGACTCAGTGCGCTGACACTCTCAGGTGTTCTCACAGTGACGGCATTAATGGTAGCCTCCTTCTTTCATTTTGTACCAGGTTCCAGCTCTTTTTTGCTACTTACATTCCTTGAGCTAAGGTCAGCTCTCAAGTTCAGATTCTTCCCACTGCTTCTCATTCTTTCTCCCAGGTCTCTCCCACACACCATAAGGCACCCTGAAGAAGTGCAGGACTTGGCCCCCCACATCAGCGGCTTCTCCTCACTTCCTTTTGGATTGTCACCTGCTCATGGGACTGCTGAAAGGACCCAGCCACTCTGTGGTCTCCCTGCTTCTAATTACAGAACCTACCTTTCCCTTAGGGACTCACCCTTCCCCCACTCTCAAGCCATGTAATGCAAGCAACCTGGCACCGCAGGGACCCCCAAGCCCTCCAGCATCTCCTTCCTGGCATCCTGAGACAGGTGTCTGCTCAGTCCCTCTGTGTGGCATCTATTCACCCCAAGCCTATGTAGGTAGTTACTGTGACAGACAGTAACTCCAGGCGGCTTCATGAAAATCACTTCCGGGCCTTGGAGGAAAGTTTCATTTCCACCAGCTGCAAGATTTGAGCCTGGCGCTTTTTGCAGCTATTTCACAATTTCCTGGGGGAACGGTGGTCTAAGAATACAGCTAATTCTAGAGGCAGAGATCCTATGTTACTGGATCCGGTTGGGCCAGATGCCAGAAAACCCTATATATTTCAGTCACATGACTGCCAAATCCCTCTCCTGGTCAAGCCAGTCTGTGTTGTCATCCTGTCCCTTATAAGCAAAAGGCAATGGGATAATATCCGTTTCTGGAAAGACTGTCACATCTCCCCTCTTTTGCTGTGACACAGATGTGTCAAGGAGAGTAATTAGCAGCAACATTAGGAAATCAGGCAGAAGCCACATGGTGGGGAGTTGGGGAGGATGGGCCACCCCTTCTTTGAGATCACTGAAGGGTGCAGAATCTCCAGAGGCCAGGTGACCCCAGGCATTGCTGAATAGGCTAAACTTCGCCTTGAGGGATCAGGTGAAAGCTTTTGTCTCTGCTGGTAAAGTAGAATTCTCCAGCTGAAAGGCCCCAGCAACCTCGTGTGGCAGGAGTGCCTGCTCCTGTCATTTCTTGCTTCTGATTTCAGAACCACACTTTCCTTCAGCAACTCACTTCCTCACTCATAATCCCTGGTGGAGGGGGAGGCAGGAGGTGAATGAGTCCTGCCTCGTTGAGAATATTTGGGATATAGGAGCTGCTCTCGATTATTAGCTGCTCCTGAGGGTTGGAGGCAGGCAGCCTGAGGAGAAACCCAGCGCAGCCTCTGTGCCCAAGACCTACTTCTATTAATGCAGCCTAGGGTCATGTTCAGTGTAGGGGTACCACATTACGCATGGTATCTAAACGGGTGTTGTACAAAATCATGTCCCTCTGGTCACCTCAAACTCTACTGTCATCTTGCAAGATAACACTCTGTCCTTTAATTCTTTTTCAGGACCAAGAATCAAAAACCT
>PVKA01050306.1:0-12794 GCA_004027165.1 Ctenomys sociabilis | reverse complement strand
GAGAGATAGAGAGATAGAGAGATAGAGAGATAGAGAGATAGAGAGATAGAGAGATAGAGAGATAGATAGATAGATAGATAGATAGATAGATAGATAGATAGATAGATATCATATACCATTTAACATTTAACAAAAGGAATCCATTCTAATAACTATGTGATCAGGGGATTTCATCTTCGTATAAGCATTACAGGCTTTGCTTACACAAACTTCAAAGCTATAGCTCACTACACACTTAGACTATAAGCTATGTACCCCTTATTGCTCCTACAGCCATGATGAACAAAACAAAGAGATTAAAAAAGCACAAAAGAAAATGATGCAACAGAGACATGGTAAACACAAAATATATGAGGCTTTTGCCAACATCACACAGCATAGTGTGTCACAGTAGACATTTTATAGGTACAAGGACACTTTAAAATAACTATATATCAAAAATATATCATATATGATTTATATACTATACTTTTATCCAACTGTCAGCACAATATATTTTTATGCATTATGATATGATATGACATTATGATGGATATAACATCACCAGGTGACATGAAATGTTCAGCTCTGTTAGAATGAAAGTGCTGTAATGTATACTATCCATCATTGAGTAAAATGTTGCTATGTGGCACATGACAGTATTATATGTTGATCACTGGATCAAGGGATACATGATGTCCTGTCATTTAATATATAGAAAAAATATAATAATATTATAAAATATAATAATATATAGAAACCCTACAGGGTTTCATCCACCTTTTGGAACCTTAGCTAAACATTCAACAACCTGTTCTAGTCTATCAATAATTCTTTTTTTTTTTTTTTTTTGTCTCTCTGAGACAGAGTCTCACTATGCAATTCAGGCTGGCCTTAAGCTCACTTTGTACCTCAGGCTGGTCTCAAACTCACAACAATCCTCCTGCCTCAGCCTCCCAAGTGCTGGGATTACAGGCTTGCGCCACCACACCCGGCGGATTCTATTAATTCTGTAAGCTTCTATAACAGTGGCACCAGAGTAGACAAGTGGGTAGAGAAGGCAAATCTCTTTCATTAATAAATATCCATTCTACTAAAGAAAAATCACTGCTCCCTTCAGTATAAAAGGGATCCAGGTAATTGACCTGACCAGCCAAGTTAGCTGACTAGCTGGTCTCCTTGGGGAATGTTACCTATCAAAGGTGGGGTGGCAGATACAAGATCATCTTTAGTGATGAAAAGCTCACCCACCAGTACAGAAATCCTTTTACAACATATAATGTCAATCTATCATGTCAACTCATCTGTGAATCAGGCCTGAACTCTTATTATTCTAGCATTTTATAGTCCTGAAGCTCCTAACATGATACACCCTAAGATGGGTTGAAAGAACAGCAACAGAGATAGAAAAAAATGACCTCTGTCTGGGCCATCAGCTCCTACATTTTACTCAGGCCTTCTGGATCTTTTTGAGTCCAGTATACCATGATATATTTGTATTTTAGTGAAGGATTTACAGGGTGTTCAGGGTCTCACTTCTAGATCGGACTCACAGTGATCCACCTGTTTACAGCCTCCCAAAAGCTGAGATTGCAGGCATGTGCCACTATGCCCAATCTCAATCACCATCTCAGCAGGCCCCAGGGGCAGGGCTGGCACGGTAGGCACAGGGATCAAACCCCCAGTCCCCACCCTGCTTGCTGGCACTTTAATTCACTGAGCTATTTGGCCAGCCCTGTACCATGATATAGTGCTTCTACTCATGTCTAATCTTAAAACTCTGTAGACCAGATAACCCCCAATTTACGATAAACACAGTAGCTCATACTCCAATGTCACTTGGTGTCCCTAGTGGACACACACTAAGGTGATCCTTTCCAAGTACTAACCCCTGTATAATTCCCTCTACTTTAGAAGGTTTATTTCTACACAGTCGAATATGGCAAAAGTTACGAGATCATCACTTCCATGATTGCACTCCATTATATAAGAATACATCTTAGAAGAGTGGAATGAGAGCTTGTCCTGCTGGCCTTTAAAAACTAAACTATGATGTTGTGAAGGCTGCTTCAAGAAGGCCATGCAGCCAGAAACTCCAGGCAGTCTGTAGGAGTAGGAGAGGCCTCTAGTTAAAGGCCAGCAGGAAAACAGGGATCTCAGTCCTATAGATATGAGGAATTAAATTGTGCCAACAACCAGAGAAGCTTGAAAGAGTAATTCATATTCCCAAAGCAAAGGTACTGTGAACAATACCATGATTGTAGCCATGTAAGATCCTAGGCAGAGAATTCAGCTAAGCCTGGATCAAATTTCTGACCAGTGGAAACTGTGAGATAATAAGTGTACGTTGTTTCAAATCAGTAAGTTTGTGATAACATTGTAACTCATTAATATGTAACTAATACAGTGCCCCATGCTCAGACACTCAGTCTCTACTAGCACAGCACATGATCTTAAAAGAATGACTGCCACCAAGGGCATAACCTTGCTCCATAACCTTGGAGATCCCCACCGTGACTGTATTAGTGGTTTGCCTGAGACCGAACCTAACACTATGCATCCCTTAGATCATATGGCCCAGGGGTAAATGCATTTCTAATGTGGTCTAGACCTGTTGCAGAGCCACCTTTGCTCTGGGTCTCACTTGAAACTAGAGTGTACTAGATGCCCAATAAATGGCTCAGAACAATATTCCCAGTAGTGTATGCTATATCCAAAATCCCACAGATATTTTTGGTAGTCACAGGTACAAAGTATAGTATTTTAACCCTTACCCTAAAGTATTCTGTTCACTACCCTCCAACCTGTAGGAATTAAAAATGTACATATCAGTATATTCATCAATGTAGAGGGCTATGTGATGTTCTTTGGAGTATCAAGCTGTTCTAATACACAATATTACAAAAATCAGGAGAGTTAAAGTATCCCTGAAGCAGGGGCTGGGTAGATGGCTCAGTGTAACAGGCGCTTCCCTGGCAAGCGCAAGAACCTGAGTTCAATCCCCAATTCAGCCAAAAAGAAAAACCAACCAACCAAAATATCCCTGAAGCAAGACAGTGAGAAGGCCCTTGCCATATAAAGTAAACTACTTTTCATTTGAACTGATGTAGACTCTATGTACAAAATTATGGAAACATTAGTTTTGAAAATTGCATATGCCCATGTAATCATCATTTGAAACAAGATATGCAAAATTTCCATCACCCCAGAAAGTTCCCTATATCCTTTCCAGTTAACCTCTTCTGCCCACCTAGAGGCAATCACCTTTTTCATTCTTTGTCCATAGATTTCCATTGCCTGATCTTAGAAATAACATAAATTAATCGTGCAGTATACATTTTTGGTGTGTCTGGCTTCTTTTGTGCAAATAATTCAAATTGATTTTAGTCTGCAAGCTGCTTTCAATTCTCCTTATTAATAAGCATTTAGCTGGAGAATGGTTTTGCTTCTCATTACAAGTCGCATTGAAATATGGCTATGATTATTTCTCAGATAATCTTCAGATATCTTGAGAAAATGCCATTTCAGAAGGCAGTTGCTTCAGGTGAAATCATTACATGATTTTTGTGACAGGGAAAGTTATTCTCTCCTCAGTGAAAGGAGCTACTTTTGTCAGCAAGAAAAGATTCATGAAATTAGCAAGTTCATGATACTTGGATCCATGTACCCAAATACCATCAAAGATCTCCATGTTCCACTCTCTTTCTGATTTTGGCAGAATGAACCTAGCAAAATTGTATATTGAACATACAGGTTGTACATTTAGTTCACCTCACAGCTCTACCACCCTATCATCAGATTTTGAGCCTGAATTTTAATGCAATCTATCCTGCAGCTGCAGAAATTAAGTATCGTCTTTAAAGATTTCATAGAGTCAGAGCTTCTACTTTAGTCCAAAGCAACCACTCTACCCCAAAATCCTTATGACTGATATTGTCTGTACACCAGTCAGGTACAAAAGCCACTTGGCCTCCCCATATCCTGTTCTCCATCTACATGTCAGGTCAATAAAGTACTACAATACAACAGGCCAAAACTCAGCAATTTTAGTTAATGCCACTTCATTCCAGCTGTTGTTACATTTACACCAATAAGGGGCCCAGCCAACTCCAAGATGCCCTTCTTATGATCCAATTTCTAGAACTACTTCTAATATCAAATGTGTTGGCCAAGATCATCCAGAAGGCAAGAAGTCAATTACCAGAAAGCCCAAGGGAACAAAGATAAGCAAAAAAGTAAATGAAGCAAAGAAAGATGTTAATCAGTGTGATGCAATGCCAAATCTCACTGGCCATTATTTCACAATACAAGCCACCTTCCATTTTGTTTGCTTGGCACATGGGACTTTTTACACACACACACACACACACACACACACACACACACACACACACACACTTTAGGGTAGTATGTGAAGGGACAAAGTAGAATAAATTTATCTGCCTGGCTTTCTTTCTCTTTTTCTTTTGAGAAAGGGTCTCACTATATACTTCAGGATGGCCTCGAATTCACCAGCAGCCTCCAGCCTCAGCCTCCTCATTGTTGGGAATGCAAGCATGCACCTCCACATCCATCATGCATGGCTTTTTCATGTCTCTTTATTCCCATTAATCAAGGTTCACACCTCAGGGAAGTGATGCCTCTTTACTTCCAGGTTGTGCCATTTGATCCCTGCACAGTTTCTCACAAAGCCAAACTTAAGGAATTTACTCAAATGTGGAAGTGGAGTGATAACTTGGTATTTAAGAGTTCCAGTGTGCAGAACGTGAGGGCCGTGCAAGTGTAGGCTCAGGCTACTGTGTAGCTCTGAGACACAGAAAACATGGAATTGTAGTAGGACAACTTGGAAAATGAAGTCTGCAAAAGGAAATTTGTATTTAATGCAGGATAGTTTAGCCTAGAAAAGTGACAATGGGGTTGGAGAAAAGAGGGCAGAGTTAGGATATATTCTGGCAGAAAGAGCTAACAAAACTTTTTGATGAGTTGGATATGGGGGTTAGGGAATGAGAGGATTGGTGGATATTCTACATTGCTTTTACTTAAGAAACTAGATAGACCACTATGTTATTTCTGAGATATTGGGATATGGGGAAAGAATAGACTTGACCAAAAGGTAGTCAACATTTAGTCTATGCTGGGTCAAACAGTGTCTCCAATCTAAAATCTCTCTCATTTCCACTTTAACTACTTTTAGTCATATTTATTAAGTAATGAGTTTGTACTTTTTTATATTGTAACATTTTGTGATTTTTTTGTACAAAACTGTATTTGTAAAATAGCAGTTCTCAGCTGATGGAATGAATAAATGCACACTTTTACAAAAAAAAATATTTAGTCTAATACTACCCAAATGTGTAGTCAAAAACATTTTTGGTATTGTTGGTTCACGTTTTGAAACTAAATCATTAAACATAATAACCACATCCCATGAAAATTTCTTTATAAACTTCAGCAAATGGCCAGCAGTGAATAATACCAGTTGTCATATACATGATGTATCTGGCAATACTCGGAGCAGCCTGCCCCACAAAAATCTTCCTCCACCCATTGGCCATATTCCCATCATCTCTATTCCAATCTGTTGCTCTTTAACAAAACACCCCAAATGTAGTACCTTAATGCAATGTCATTAATGTCACTGACCTACAACAATTACCTCAAAACTTAGAAGGTTGACAAAGAAGAAAGACATGATTAAGGAAGAAGAGATTCATTAAAAAATAACAGTTAGTGTCTACAAAATACATTTTGCTAAGGAAAGAGAAGATAAGATGTGGGTAAATGGATTACTGTTATCAAATTATTTTTCAGGAGTATGTAATATCTGGGGAAATTCCACAAGAAGAAATGGGCTTAGGTAAAATGAGGACTTTTGTCAGATAAACACAGGAAATGTTCAGAAGTGATATATTCTATCACCTAGTTTTATGATGGGAAAGTGTCCCAAATTGAAAAACGTAGAGATCTGCTACTGAACAGTGTTGAGTGTGTTTAAGAGGACTCCTAGCCAACTTTTTTTTAGGTACCCAGGATTGAACTCAGGACCTTGTACTTGATAGGCAAGCACTTATTCTACCGAGCTATCTGCCCAGCACTAGTCAACTTTTGGTACTTTTGAAAGATCTTCTGAGTTTACAGTTGTTGATATTCCCAGAAGAAAGAGGATAGAGTGACATGGTGTATAGAAAACGGGACAAGGACAAGAAGGGTGGTGGCTCATGAGATGAACACTATAATGGCACACACCATCATTACAGTGCCATCTTTGGAGTGATAAAGATGAGCTTGTCAGAGATAGCCTGTCCAGCTGCAGCCCTAGCAGGTCACAAGCCCTCATTGGTAGCAGCCTTATAAGAAAGAAGTATGTGTAAAATATCAAAACAACTGGATTTTTCTACCACAGGTTTCTGGTATGGGAAAGCATGAAGGGAAACAAATATTCATGGCTGAATGCTTTTTATTTTCAGGCATTATTTTAAGTGCTTTATGTGCATTAATTTTATATAATTATCTAAACAATTGCATGCTATTTATTGTTATTACTGCCATTTTACAGTTGAGGAAACTAAGACTTAGAGACATTAGGTGACTTACTTAAGGTCACATAGTTGGTAAGTAGCTGCTACACTGGATTCTAGCTCAGATCTGCCTCCAAACCCACACTCTTAATCACTGCATGACAAATGTCAGGGTACTGTCTACAGCAGGTAGGCCAAAGGTTAAAACCACTGGGCAGTCCAGGAAGATAGCTCAGTGAAACAAGTGCTTGCCTGGCAAGCAAAAGTTCCTGAGTTTGATCCCTGGTACCAGCAAATAAATAAATGAAGAAAGAAAGAAAAAAACTGAATGAACAAAAGAAAGAAAAAACGAACTAATGGATGAATGAAAGAAAGAAAGAATGGAAGGAAGGAAGGAAGGAAGGAAGGAAGGAAGGAAGGAAGGAAGGAAGGAAGGAAGGAAGGAAGGAAGGAGAAAAGCTAGGAAACATGGAAACATGGCAGGGGCAAAACTATACATTTACATACACAAGATGGTTAAGGCAATGGTCCTAAGAATCTCCATCAGGTTTTTCAAACTAGCAGTTAATTGGTAGGATTCTCACTCTGACTAACTATATGTGGTGATACCTGTGAACTAAGCAACTAAACTGAGGACAGCAATGTGTAATACTAGGGCCATGCTTGGAACCCCTGTCATTCTGGTCTTCTAAAAGAGTACTGCTTCTAATGTCATATCAATTATTGCTATACTCTCTTTAAATATTTGTAGGAAAAAATTAATAAAACAAAACAAGACACAAGAAAAAAAGTCACAGGAATGTCCTGCTACAATGTTACATATGGTTTCATTCCTAAATTTCTGTCTAAAATGTGTAATTGTTCTTTTTTTTTACATTCTATAGGGATTTAAGATTTAGAATATCCATGGTTGTTGTAAAATAACAGTTCCATGTTATGCCTAAGGCATTTGACATTCAGACAGTGAGGTTAAAATTAACTGCCTCTGTTATGGGTAATGATATCATTAAGCTTCTCTTCTGAATGTTTAACAACTAAAGTTTGCAGACCAAAACTTAGAGAAAAAGAAGGGCTACAAGGATAACCAATATTTTGATCCTAGGCCTTCAAGATCAGCGAGGACTCAAGGCATAAGAGAACCTGTTCTGTGACATCCTGTAATTCAGTGGTGTCAAAAATTTTCTTTTTTTTTTTTTTTTTTTTTGAGACAGGGTCTCACTGTGCAGTTAAGGCTGGCCTTAAGCTCACTTTGTAGCTCAGGCTGGTCTCGAACTCACAACAATCCTCCTGCCTCAGCCTCCCTAGTGCTGGGATTACAGGCATGTGCCACCACGCCCGGCTCAAAAATTTTCTGATCAAGGAGATTATGGGGCCACAGAGGAAAGTGATCCATGATGTAGAGTGTGCCTAAGGAGAGTCACCTAGAGAGAAAAACTCTCTGCCTTTCACAAAGAGCAAATTGGTCAAGCAATGACCATGACTTTCACAGAGAGCAAATTGGTCAAGCAGTGACCATGACTCACCCAGATGGCTGACACTGACAAAAGATCTACAAGGTGCTATACATGGTTTCAGGGTAAATCCTGAGGGGATTTCACTGACCTTCTTATATACAAAAATTACATTTTTACTTATAGAGATCTTGTTTTAACTTGGCCTTAACTATCCAGCAGAAAAGTATAACCACAAAGTATAAAAAGTAATGCCATATTAATATACTGAGCTGTAAAAGGCTCAAGTCAAAAACTTCTGACAGGGGCTGGGGAGATGGCTCAGTGGATTAAGCACTTCGCTGGCAAGTGTAAGGGCCTGAGTTCAATCCCTGGTTCCACAAAAAAAAAAAAAAAAAGAAAACTTCTGACAATTGCCAGTTATGCTGATAACCCACTACTATTATGAAGCATTGGACTATATTGGGTTATTTTGCTGAATTGAAGTACCTACAATATTTGAACTGGCATCAAGTATAAAAAAGTCCTTTAAACACTTCTCCATGTACAGCTTCTCTTACAACAATGGAATACTCATCTTTACAAAAACAAAACAAAGGAGGATATAAGTAAAGAATCATCTTGTAGTGAAAAAATATATATGTATATAGAAAATATATATGCATATAGCTACCTTCTATTAATTCAATGAGAAGAAAGGCTTGTACTATTATTGTTTAGATAAGATATCCTGTCTGCACCTTATGCTCTGAATAACTACTATGAATACAAGAATATGTAATGTATTATTGTAACTGTCCTACTAACCTGTTTTGAAACTGTTTCATTCCTATTTTTTTCCTCATTAAAATGAATAAAAAATTAAAAAAGAAAGAAAGAAAAGATACTGGGTAAACTACTTGTGGTGAAAAGATTGTTGAGTAAGTTGAGGAAAGGAATGGATAAACAAGTTAGTTGCTGTTTCAGAGTGTCACCCTTTGTGCCTGCTTCCTTTTATCCAAGATCTCATTCGTAACCAAGAATATTGATCCTACAAGGTACAAGAAAGCTGAGCAAATCCATGTCCAATTATTTTCTTCTTTACTCCTAGTTAACAAATAGCTGTTAAAGTGAATTAAAATAATTGACTTTTTGTGGCACTGAGAAATTAAGGATTTTGCACTCTTCACAAGTCTAATCACTTCTAAGTGGAGATTAACAGAGATGGATCCTTCTACATCTAATTCCGATTTTGCATCCAGCCATCCATTGCAGACTTCTATCCATCCCAAGACACTTTCTTCAAAGAAATTCTAAATCTTGGACCACTCAAGGAAACATTTCCAAACAATTAACCCATCATTGACTGCAAAATCACCAGCTGTCCAGACAGCAGAGAAGGTGGCAAAAGGGGCCCTAATTTCCAGAATAAAAGCTGGACCATAAGTGATGCTTAGACATATGCCTGAAGAGATAAAGTAGGCCTTGTTGGCCTATCTAGTTTCCTTCTCTACAGATTTCTAAATCTTGGGAGCCTGGGCCCTTGGCCTTCAGCTCCAGCCTCTCTGCTTTGAGAGAATACAAAATCTCTAATCTGAAGAGTTATAAAGACTAGAAACTCATCACTCTGTGACCATTAAAGCAGTCCTAACCTAGGTTTTCAGTTTGGTGCTACAGTGTTAAATTCACTTATCATCCCACTAATGTCCTGAATAATGACCATTCTAGCATGATGTGGACCTCAATATGCTCCTGTATAGATGATTTCCTTCAAACAGTTCTTCAATCCAGCCCATCCTATCTTCACTGACCATGTCTAGACATCAGTTTATGGACCACTTGTGCAAGAGGAACCTCCTGTGGTAGTTCATAGGAGATCTGTCATTCCTAAATCTAATTAGCATAGGAGCTGAGGGAGGAAACTACTACTGACTGATGTTATCAGCCTATTAAGTAGTTGACAAAAACTGATTATATAGACACAAATCTCCACTCCTTCAGCAACAGTCCAAGAAGAATTCCCTTTGTATAGCACTTCTATGAGAGTATCTTATCACTTTCTTCAGGGATTTGGCATTGACCTAGATCTTGTCTCTGAAAATCTAAGGCAGCCATATAGGAAGAACTGTATTTATAGGCTGCTGACAACTGCTAAAGATCTAGATCTCTGAAGAGCAGTATGTTTCATCTTGGTCTACTTCTGTCTATACTACCTACGAACTGCAGCAATAGGATAGCAGCATAGCCTATCCTATCTAGATTCAATTTGCCTAATATTTTCATGTCTAGTGAATAAATTTTCAAAACTGGAAGTTCATGGGCATAAAGCTAAAGTATTGGTCTGAGACTCCTCAACACAAGGATATGCTCTCTTAGAGCCAGGAAGACAGCAAATAAATTTGACATTAGGTTAAAGGTATTGAGAGATACTGAACATTTGACTTGCAAATTCACCATTTAGAAAGTCTGTGAAATCAGGAGTCCACGGAGAGTGTTTTGGTTTTTTTTGTTTTTGTTTTGTTTTGTTTTTGAGGGGAGTTAAAGTCCTGTATTACATGCTGGAAACCAATCGGACTTCTTTTTTAAAATTTTTTTTCATCTTTCATTTATTTGGTACAGGGTCTCAATACACAGCTCAGACTCAGTACTCCTCCTGTTTCAGCCTTCCCAGTGCTGGAATTATAGTCATGAGCCACCATGCCTAGTTTCAGTGGCCAACAAGGCACTTGGAGTTCTTTGGCCACCAGGGCATGCAATATCAGGAATCTAACCCAGGTCATTTTGCTTGCCAAAACAGTTGCTTTGACCACTGAGCTATTTCCCCAGCCAGAACTTCTGATCCAAACCCTTCCTTTCCTGGGCTGGCAAGATGGCTCAGCAAACAAAGTACCTGTTTTGGCAAGCACAGGGACCAGGATTCGATCCTTGGTCCTGCATGCCACACCAGCCCCACTGCTGGGGCGTTTTGAGCCTATGATTGAGTCCAAGCATAGTGGCACATGCCTGTAATCCAAGTGCTGAAAATAGGAGAACCACCATGAGTCCAATCTGTGTAGTGAGACCCTCTACCAAATACACAAATTTAAAAAAAAACTGACACAAAAGCTTCCTTTCCAGAAGTCAATAGGGGAAATATCTAGGACTTCAAAATACATTTGAGATTTTAGGGTATGGCTAAAAGTGTGCTCCAGAAAGGTGGGGCAGCATACATGGTAGTTTTATTTGAACGTTTTAACCTGTGAGGCATCTGTCATCAGAGTCTATTATACCTTAAGATTCGCTGTTGGCCTGCTCAATATGATGAGAAAGAACTTAAGTTAAGGCAGTGCTTATGATTCAGTAGTGAATTATCCAAAACATTTTGTTTTTAACTTGTAAGCTTTTTGCAAGGCGATATCTAAATGCTCCATTTGAGATTAAATCATCTTATCATTCATTGAAGATGAGCATGTAAAGTGACTACCCAGACTCAGTGAAATGAGTACTGTTGTTCAAGAGTGGCAAACTGGTAATCTGAAGAATGGGTGTGTACCACTTCCTGCATGTTTATGTATACTAATGAGGAGTTTGGTGGAGATTGCAATACTAGAATTGAATAAACACAGAGGGATTTTTACAGTAAAATTGCCTATGACTTGATCCAAGTAATTAACAATTGAATTACTACAATAATTAAACCTGAATAGGTATCTAGAGTCAACCACTAATTTTTATGATACGTAAAAACAGAGAAACATGTTAAATACTATGAAAAATCTATAGAAAACTCAACTGTATTAAACAAACAACATAATTTCTTAAACAAATTGCAATGAACCCTAAGGGGACTTCAGTGACCTCATCAGAAACAAAAACTACATTTTCTTATATAAGTCTTGCTCTATCTAGGTCTTAACCATCCAGCAGAAAAGTATAAAAATGAGGTATATAACACAGGGTCATAATAAGTTGAGCTGTAAACGGCTGTGGTCGACAACATCTTCGGATAACTCACTATTGTTGTGGAATGCTGGACTGTGTTGGATTGTGGTGTCGAGTTCAAGCACCTAAGTTAGTTGAATGATAATAGAGTGCCCATCTATGACAGGTGTAGAGCAAGGAATGGGTATAGAATGGAAGAATCATGATGTGTGTGTATGGACAGTATAGTTGGGATTGATAACGGTGTGCGTCTACATAATTTTATGACAGGCAAGATTTGCACTAATGGTGTTGGACAGGATATTATGTCGGCTTCTAATACTATGGACAACCACTAGGAAAATAATAAGGTAGAAAGTATTAATTATTGAAGCATTGATATAATTCAGGTATAAAAAAATAAGATATGTAAACAGCTATACTCCTAATTTACTGACATCTGCTTAAGAGACATATTTCTCTTAAGAGACATCTGCTATAATAATGTCTGTAAGTATATCATGTATGCACCTTGACGATACCAAAACATTATGAAAACAGTTTGCAATGTATTAATTTATCGAATCCGTACTGTTAAGGTGTCTTAAAACTGTTTCATTGATATTTGTACTTCAATCAAATAAATAAATAAATAAATAAATAAATAAATAAATAAATAAAACAAATTGCAATGAAGAGAGAGATACAAGGGGAATATACAAATCAAATTAAAGATTAGAGACTTTCAACCAGTTGCAGTGGATGGACTTTTATATCATGATTTTAAAAAAATTTTATCAATTTTATTTAGTTTTTCAAAGAACCAGCTTTTTGTTTTGTGGATTCTTTGAACTGTTTTTTTCATCTCAATTGAGTTAATTTCTGCTCTAATCTTTATGATTTCTTCCCGTCTTTGTGCTCTGGGTTTTGTTTGCTCTTCTTTTTCTAGTTGTCGAAGGTGCAACAT
>PVKA01050305.1:0-12791 GCA_004027165.1 Ctenomys sociabilis | reverse complement strand
TAAGCGCAGTTGCCTGACATGCACACGAGAGCCAGCACTGACTCTGGTGGTCTTTTTCTTGTCACCCCCAGAGTGTCTCCACGTGTTCCCCTGCCAGTGGAACTACCGTCCCGATCACTGCATGTATGGAAGCAACTGCAAGGAGGCTGAGAAGGAGGGAGTGTCCGTCCTTCATGGGAACCGGGGCGTGTACCACGACGACAAGCAGCCAACCTTCAGAGCGCTCTATGAAGCCATTCGGGATGTAAGTGGGCCCTGAGACCACTCTCAGACATGTGCTCACCAGTGTGAAGCAGTATGGGTACTTGGACATCAGGCCTTTTGAAGATCATTATTCTTGAAGCCCAGAGTTGTGGTGGTTTACCCATTACCAGTACCTGCATGGGCATCAGACAGCCACTGGCCACCTCATGCTGCCCCATAGCCACCCTTTTGTTTGGTTTTGGTTTTGGTTTTGATTTGGTATATGGGTTTGGGTTTTGATTTTTTGAAAAAGGGTCTTGCTACATGGTCCAGACCAGTAATGAATTACCAATCTTTCTGGCTCAGCCGCCCAAGTGTTGGGATTATAAGCACATTCATTCCCCTTTCCCTAGTGTAAATCCACTCAATATTTCCACATCAATCTCTCATCATTTTTTATCAAATAATTAGGAGGAAATCTCATGTCAGAAAGAGAACTGTGTCATTTACCGTAGTAAGGGGTAACAGGGGAACCGTGCACAGTAACAACATGATAAGGTTTCTGTTCTAGCTAAATATGTTTCCAGGTTGCCAGCTCTTAGACCCTTGGGCAATCAGGTGTCAAGATGGCCAATCAGAACGAAGAGCCAAATGGAAATTAGTGATCAAGTCTTTATCTGTGTAACTGCAGCACAGCAGACATGAGAAAAAAAAGGCAGTGCCCCACAGTGTTATCAGTTAGGACTCACTAGAGGAAAAGAATGTACACACACACACACACACACACACACACGTGTGTGTATATATATATATATACCTTCACATATATATAAACATATGATATATGTGCTTTCTATTTAAATATATGTTTACATTATATATGTGTGTATATGTAATATATATATATATATATATATATATATATATATATATAATTTGACAAGGTAGCCTTACGTGGGCTGCCTGCAGAGAGAATCAGATGTGGAAGAATGCAAAAGGTCTGCTTACTGGAGATCTGGAGGATCCAGTCAGATGTTGAAGATCTTGAGCTTCTGTGTCCATATGGGGAAGCCAAAGGGCCTACACCAGCAGAGAGCCTGCGCCAGCAGCCTGTGACTATTAGTGAACTATCATCTCCCAATAGATGGGAAGGTTAAAGAACTTGACTTGGTTTACTACATAACATCATGTCAGATGCTACCTCAGAAGCGTCTGCCTCCCACACTGTGGGGAACACTGTAATTGCCCTTTCCCTTGAGACTGCTGAGGGAAAACAAGATGGGCACTTTCAGGTATTTTTCTCTTCAAATTGTAGTTCTAAGACATAGACATAGAGGTTTTTACATTTTTAAATAGGAAAAGAAATTAAGAGAATAATATATATATATATATATATATATATATTTTTTTTTTTTTTTTTTTTTTTTTTTTTTTTTTTTTTTTTTTTTTTTTTTTTTTTTTTTTTTTTTTTTTTCAGAACCAGGGATTGAATTCAGATCCTTGCACTTGCCAGGGAAGCCCTTATTCTACTGAGCCATCTCCCTGCCCCCCCCCTTTTTTTTTCAGAACTGGGGATTGAATTCAAGCCCTTATGCTTTCCAGGCAAGTGCTTATTCTGCTGAGCCATCTCCCTGGCCCTGAGCCATATCCTTAGCCTGAGACTTTTTTTCTTAAGGATCTAGGACCCCTCAGAGTTTCACAGGCAGACTTTGGCAAGAATGAGGCACAGGGTGAATGCCTTGGTATACTAACCCATTTTTGTGTACATTGGCTAGGGAGAGTCCCAGGGAATTCCAGCTCTGGAAATCCCAGAATTGTCTTCTGTGCAGGTAAAGGGCACAGCTCACATCTAAGCTAACAGTTCCTTCTCCTCTTGCATTTCCTACTGTTGGTTTTCAAGGGTCCTATGATTAAATTGCATAAAAATTTTGTTCTAGTCTCTGTGATTTTCTCACATTCAGATATTAAAACACTGACTCTAGAGGAAGTCCATTCAGGCATACAAGGGGAAGGTAAGCAGCTGTGTGAGTATCAGAGACACTCTCCACTTCCCTTGTGTTGTGTCAGCCCTAGTTTGGAATTGAGCAATTGGGATTCTTGAGTTACAATTCATCTTGTTTGTTTTCTTGGGGATATGAAAGAGGATCAAATAACTTTTTCCCTTTTCTTTTCTTTTTTTTTTTTCCACATGATTCTGCCTAATCACTCAGTGTTCCTCAGTTGTGCCTAAACAGACATTTTTCATTCAGGCATTTCAGTCAGGAAAATCACTATTCCCAAACTGAAATGTGAGTGAATACAAAAAGATTCATCACAGCCAGGCGTGGTGGTGCAGGCCTGTAATCCCAGCACTCGGGAGACTGAGGCAGGAGGATTGTTGTGAGTTTGAGACCAGCCTGAGCTACAAAGTGAGCCTAAAGCCAGCCTGAACTGCATAGTGAGACCCTGTCTCAAAAAGACAAAAAAAAAAAGAAAAGAAAGATTCATCACAAAATGTCATCCCCTCCCCCACCTTCACAGTTCTGTGCCCCCTGGTATAGCTGCCAGAGCCTGGCTGGGGGCCTGGACGGGCCTCAGCTTCAAATCCCAATTATCTCATTTTCTTTAAATGAAATGTGCAAGTATATGTTGGTGGGGGGATACTCATAAACAAAACAAAATGAAAATCCTACCGGAGGGTAAAAAGTACTCAAGACTAAGAAGAGAGGCCAGGGAGGTAGCTCAGTAGAATAAGTGCTTGCTTGGCAAGCACGAGGTCCTGACTTCAATCTCTGGTATTGCAAAACAAAAAAAAAAACCTAAGAAGAGCAGGAGGGAGGATCTAGAACCCTGGGCCCGCCAGGAGTGTTCATGCTCCTGTAGTGAGGGCTGTCAGGAAAGGCCTCTGCAGACCTAGCACTTAGTCAGATGGAGGCAGTCATTGAAGAAACCCAGGGAACGTCTTGGAAGCCGAAGAAGTAACTAGGGAAAAGTTCTTAAGGAGGAATGAATTCGTGTGTCTCAAGGGCAGTGTGGAGACCACCATGACTGGAACGACTGACTATATAAGGAGAGAAGGGACGAGAGGTGAGGCTCCCAGTTTGCCTGAGCATTCAAAACTAGGGAGGAGTTGGACTCACGGAAAGTCCCTGTAGGAAATGACAGTCTCTGATTTATGCTTAAAATAATTCTCTTTCTAATTTGGAAGAAGGGTTGCAGAGCGAAGCCTAGAAGCAGTTTCCTAGACTGATGGTATCCATGCTGGTGAGATATGGGCTAAGAGGCAAGACAGGCAAGTTCTGCTTAGGTGTCATTCCCCAGAGCTTCCAAGGCTTGTTCACGGATGAGAAGGAAAGAGGTTGACACCATAGTTTCCACCCATTATGCTCTGTTTACTGGGGACATAGTGGTGAAAAAGATGGATTTGGGCCTGGCTTGGGTGGAGTGGGGATGGGGATATCAGTGGTATATTACACTAGGAAAGAAAAAGTGCCCCAGTCTTGGTCTGGGACAGAACTTCTTTGCATCAGACATAGTCTTCTGTGGGAAGAAATCTGCATTTCTGTTAAGCATCCAGAAGCAATTAATGACTTTTAAAGGCCTTAAAAATTACCTAGGTGGGCTGGCAAGATAGCTCAGCGGTCTAGAGCGCCTCTCAGGGACCGCGGTTCGAGCCCCAGCACCACATGCCATGCCAGCCCCTCCCCGCAGGGCCGGCTGAGCTCACCCCCCACCCCCGCGAAAAAAGAATCCGTGATGTGTAGCGAGACACTGTAATAAATAAAGGAATTAAAAAAAAATTACCTAGGAAATCAGATGCTTACACCTTCTAATGTCAGGATATAGTGTCCTGCTTTTTCACTATTGTTTTGTCTTTTTCTCTCCAGACTTTCCTTGTAAAATGCTTGCCAAGAAGAAATCTTTAACTTGATGATGTACTAGTGGCCTTTCTCCAAAATGAGATAAATTTTGACATGTGCTCATGCCTAGAGAGTCCAGAGAATTTGTTTTGGAAAGTATGGCTGATAGACGCATCCCATAAGAAAACAAGATAATTGAAACAAAAACCACCACAAATGTCCAATGTTACAAGGAGTAGAGGGCCAGCAATATTTGGCTCCAGTCTGGGCTTGGTAGTGCACATCTGTAATCCTAGCACTCAGAAAGCTGTTGCAGGAGGACTATTGTGAGTCTGAGGCCAACATAATAAGACCTATCTCAAAATAAAACAAAACAAAAATTGGCACCAGAATTATTAAAATAAAATTCATTGCCAATAAATTTCACTAGCAAATTTCACTAAAATCTGGATGTACACTAATGGAGCTTCAGTGGCAAAAAATAGAAGTCATTTGCCTGCTATTACTGGGATTCTAGATTTCATCCCTAGTACTGCAAATAAAAAATTTTAAGAGCAAGAATTTAGTGTTTTGCGGTAGTCATTGTCAAGTGTTTACCTGAGTTTTGCATCTGCTTGAAATGAATATGCTCTGCATAGACTGCATAGAATGTCTTTTTCTTTTTTTTTTTTTTTTTTTTTTTTTTTTTTTTTTTTTTTTTTTTTGGTAGAACTGGGGATTGAACTCAGGCCCTTACCCTTGCTAGGGAAGCCCTTATTCCACTGAGCCATCCCCCCAGCCCAATATAGATGGTCTTGACCTTAGAGATATGCATTATTTTTGGATCTTAAGAACCTCAAATACATCATTTTTTTTTTTTTAAGGAGTAAAAAAATTGAGGTTCAGAGAGGTTAAATGATTGTGTGGGGCTGCCTAGAAAAAGATTTGAAGTGAGGTCTTTGGAAATCCTTTCATTAACTCATGCAAACATGCACCTACATGCTTGAAAGCCAGCACCTGTGTTCTTTGTTAGTAAAAGTGATTTATGTTTTAAATGGCATTTCAGTGAGTACAATAAACTTTTTTCTTTCTCTCCCTTTTTTTTCTTTTAAATCACTATACAGTTTCCCTTTCAAGACAATCTCTTTCAATCCATGTATTACCCTCTCCAGCTGAAGTTTTTGGAAACTGTGCACACGCTTTGTGGAAGAATCCCACAGGTTTTCCTGAAGCAAATTGAGAAAACAATGAGAAGGGCCTATGAGAGACATGTCATCATCCACGTTGGCCCCAACTAGATGTGCCAAGGTCTTGTCACAAGCCAGTTAGACATCTTTGGACCAAGGAAACATTAATCTTTATGCAGCCTGGATCTTTTTGTGTGACTATTCAATGGTGTTCCATGACTATTGAGCTTTAAAAGCCTTGTTAAATTTTGTTAAATTAGTTGCCTCTAAAAGAGAGTATGTTTTTCCTTCATTTCTCTCTAAAATCTCACTTATCCCTGTTTTGAAAAAAAAAAAAAAGCTAAAGTACCTATTATTATGTATTTAACATTACTCCAGCAGGATAAGCTCGCAGTGAAAAGGAAGTTTTGAGAGCCTTGTAACCTGTTTCTGTTCAGTGTTTGGTCCATTTCACTGGTATCCATCTACAGTGCTATATTTAACTAGCATCTGAGACTCCTTCTATGCAATTGGCTTCCTCCCACATCTGTTTTAAAAGCAGCACACATAGGTCAGGACCCAAAATTGAGATTAGATCAATCATAATTCTACCAGCCTGCGGAAAAGATTATTAACATTTTATTGTATTTTCTGCCATTCTCCACCTCCCTTTTTTCATACTTCTGTATCTCCTATTATAACACATTATAAACAGATAGTCTCAGTAAATACAGACCCCAACACTGAGATTTTCCTTTCCTTTTCTTTTTTTTTGGCAGCGGGGAGGGAATCAAGCCAAGCACCTTGCATTTGTCAGATAGGTTCTTGTGCCACTGAGCTATATCCCTGGTCTGACATTTTTCTTATATAGGAAAACGTTCAACAAGATTATTATGTTTACAGTATTTTACCTACAGTATATTTGGAACAAGCATTCAGATTTCAGCTAATTGGACAGTGTTAAAAGATAAAGCAAGAGGGCACTTCTCAAGAAAATTGTTTAGATTCATGGAGGACTAAACCATAAGAAATTTCTATGCAACAATAACATCTGAAAGGAAATTTCAACAGTTTCATCAAGCCTAAGAAATTTCTTTAGCAAAGAGATGTGATTTTATGTTTGTCCTCCCACAAAAGCACTTGGTGCTTTCAGTCCTTGCTGTGTGGGATCCCCTCCCTTTCTTTAGTTATACGTGCTGCCAGAGTGAGCACTCATTTCTCTTCTTTGAGCATGTGGGCAGTAGGTAAAAATGTAAAGGCCAGCTTCAGATTTAATGTGTTCAGTCTAGTAAATAGTACAGCTAATTCTACTGATGAGAAGATTCAACTTCTTACCAGTGTTAGAAAGGTCTCTTTCCTTTAAGAGCTGTTAGCCAAGAAACCTTCCAGGTCTTGTCACCTAGCGACAGTAGAGGAAGTTCTACATTTTGTTCCCAAAGGGAACTGACTTAATCACTGTTTGCTCAGAAGGTTGGTATCAGCATAAGGGCATTTTGCATACTTTATCTTCAATTACTTTTACCTAAATGCCCTCTTTGATGTTTCCAACTGTCCCGTGAACTTAGGGTCTATGTCATCTCCATTAGGTAAATAAAGAAACTGTAACACAAAGAATTGAGCACACTCTCATTGTCTTTTTATTTATTTTCCTTCCTTTTCTTTCCTTCCTTCTTAATTTCTTTTCCTCCTTCCTTCCTTCTTTCCCTTCCTCCTTTCTTTTTCTTTTTCTTTTTTCTTTAGTTTTTGAAACAGGATATTTCCATGTAGTTCAGGCTGGCCTTGAACTCACAATGTACCCAGGTTGGCCTCAAACTTGTAGCAATCCTCCTGCCTCAGCCTGCTGAGTACTGAAATTACAGGAGTTTATTTGCTTTTTTGTAAGGTCTGGGTAAGATACATCTTATTTTACAAGAATTTTTAAAAAAAATACAAGTATTGAATATGTTTCATCATATATTAAAAGCAGTTTAAAACAAAAAGTATAATTTTGTTAATGTAAATATGGTATCCTATATGTCAGAACAAAGTAGACCATCATAGGTGCTGTATTAAAGAAAATGTCTTTCCTGGAAAAAGTACAGTATATGAGAATCTCAGCACTACAAAGAAATGTATAAATATTAGTCAATTTTGGTATGTAGTGCAATTATGGTTGTCATAAATTTAAATCTAAAATATTAGGGTGATGACCCATACTTTCCTTTTGGTCAACTGGGTGGCCTGTGTTTGTTTTTTTTTTATTTTTAATAATTTCATTGAGAAAAAGTAGCAATGAGACAGTTTCAAAACAAGTTAGTAGGACAGTTACTATAATTAATACACTGCATGTTATTGCCGTTCCTATTTTTGTTACTGAAACTATCATTATGTGAAGCGCCTGTTTTGATTGTTATATAATTTGTTTTCTCATTTTACTGTCAGCAATCATATCTTTTGTGCCAGACCTTGTGTCCATGGTATGGGCACAGAGGACATAGAACAATGTTCGCCTTATCTTTTGTTGCAAGAAGATGTGCCTTACATAGTCACAAATAGGGTTTAGTGAATGAGCCAGGATGTGAACATGGTTTTCTTTCTACCTGTTGATAATGTTCAGTAAACCCACAAATCTCACTCATATTTATTGTTGTCTCTCTGACCTGAAGGAGCTCCTTTCATCCTTTGCTTAAATCAAAGTCTTGGAATCTGATTTAAAGGCTTCAAAAATAATTCCCTTTTTTGTTGTTGTTGTTGTTAATGAGATCCAAGATTACTAAATTGAATATACAGGTAAGGTTGCCAACAAACATCAATGATAAAATTCTAGAACATTCTGGAATGATAAATCATGAGCATGTGATATTTTAGAACCTGGTGTGATTTTCCATTGTGGAATTCCTTCACTATGTCCTGAAACTTTTGAGTTTAGTAGAAAATTTCCTTTACCGACTCCTACCTACAAGTGCTAATTATTTTCCACATGAATCATTATTTTTCCCTGCACTGGGTACTTCTCTAGCAAACACCTTTAAAAGGCATCCACCTTTGAAAACTTGTAGCCATGAATTTTAATTCAACTGCCTTTAAAACATGCAATTTGTGGTCTAAATTACCAGCGGTTGGCTGTATTACAGCCTCATATGCTTCATTGAACCCATGTAAGGCAAATAAAAGCTGGTTCTTCCTGTCCTACTAACCTGCCCCCCCTTTTCCTTCTCTTTCTCTCCCTTACTCTCCCTCCTGCCTCCCCTATGCTCTCTCTGCTCTGTTTTTCTCTGTCTCCGTCTCTGTCTCTGTCTGTCTGTCTGTCTGTCTCTCTCTCTCCCCTCTCTCATTTTCATTTCTTTTAAGTCTGTTTCCTGCATACAGCTATGGAGTTCTATTGGAGAATACAAGAACACTTTCTAATAGCAAAATATGACAGTAATTTTTGTGCATGGGGATTGAAAATTCCAATATTAGAATCACTACGAGTGCTGATATTTTTCTTATTGGGTTTTTCTCTTATACTAATCTGGGAAGTGATGGACCTTCCACTGAAAATCCTAATATTTAAAAAATAAAGTGTCTATAAAATTGTTTTGAATGACAATTTAGCGTTTGGTGTATACTGCTGTGTTATTATTTATATGAAATCTGTTTCATAGCCCTTCTATTGCAAACTGTTGTGATTTTGCTGAATTTGGTATTGAAATGAATATTTATTTGGACTTAGGAAAGCTAAGAATGTTTTCTTGTGGGGCCAGGGAGATGGCTCAGTGGAATAATTGCTTCCCTGGCAAGCACAAAGGCCTGAGTTCAATCCCTGGTTCTGCCAAAAAAATTTTTTTGTATTATGACTATAGTATTCATAAGCAAGAATAAACAAGCCAAACAACAACAAGCTATTCGTGTTATAATTTATAGTGATTGATCACAAAATAATGACCTAGTAACTGAATGATCATTCTGACCTGTCCTGCAAACAGGACAGCATTCATTCAAATTTAGGTCTATGTTTAAATATTGCCTGGTATTTATACGTAAAAGATAAATGCAATGTGTTTGGTAAACCAATAGAAACATGATGTCAAGACCAAGCTCAGTAATATATTAAATTTAGAAAAATGTTGAGTTTCCTGGGAATACATATCCTTATCTCCTTTTTTGGCTTGTGCATTCTTGCTTATGAATGCTATAGTCACAACAGAAGAAAGCATTTTTAACTTTCCTAAGTCCAAATAAATATTCATTTGAATACCAAATTCAGCAAAATCATAACAGTTTGCAATAGAATGCCAAACAACCTTTATTATGTTTATCTATTTTTCTTCTATTTTTTTTTTCATATTCCTCTTTCATTTTTGCCCTTCCCTTTCTGTTTACTTTGCAAGTTCCAGTGACAGAGTGATAGAACAGGGGAAATCCCTGGGAAGCCAGATCTAAGTTCTATTTTTTAGATCAACTCTTTAATGAGTATTTTGGAGGTTTAAAAAAAATCAACATATAGGGCTGGAGAGATAGCTCAGTGGTGTAAGTGCCTGCCTGGCAAACACAAGGTCCAGAGTTCAATCCCTGGTACAAAAAACAAATAAACATAGCACTCACATATATGCCTTATGCCTTTTTTTTTCTTTACTTTTCAACACTAAAATTCTGTGACCTTTTTATTTATCATGTCTGTGAACTGAGGTATAGACAAATTTTAACTCAAATTCACAACTGTGTTGCTTGTATTTAAAGCTGGAGCATTCTTTGCTAGGGTTTTGTCAGAGAGTTTTGTCCTAGTTTTTGTTTTTTGCAGGTCAGAACTGGAAAAATTCTCTTGAGTCTTCAAGCTGAAGCACTTGTGTTTGGATCAGCATACGAGTGAACGTGTAAGAATCGGGTGGGTTCTGCCTTGTCAGGTTCACAGGTTAGTGTTGTCACTGAAAAAGTGCATCCAATGTTTAGAGCTCCGGGAGCCACTTGCTGCAATTTTTATGTTGGAAAACTTTATTTTTGTGATTTTTGTTTGAAAGAAATGAGCATAAGAAAATACCCCAAAGGATAAGAATTATTACAGGCAATGAAATTCAAATACGATTTAATTATTGCATCGTCTTTTTAAATGTCACCCCCTGTTTTGCCTATTGTCTTTTTTAAATTAAAAGCTTAAAATATGTGTCTTTTGGTATTATTTTGGAATTGTGCATCTTTTTCTTTGTACGATTTCAAGTTTAAACATTTACAATGTGAAGTAGCAATATTTAAGCCTGCCCATTGAGTAAATATTAAGTAGCTTAGTCTATTTAAAAAAAATATTAAAGTTTTGCTTTGTTTATAAAATCACTATCCTTTAAATTTTACATCATTTGGCTGTAGTGTTTTGTGTTTGAGAAAAACATGAACAGAGTTTGGAGAATGTAGAAATTTGTTCTCCCATACGTGCATTTTATTTAGCAAAACTAAACCTGGCTTATAACTAATACACATAGCAAAACCAAAACTAATATGCATAGCGAGTTTTGAGCTGATGTATACATTTCTCACTGAAACTCCCAGTCCAGTTACTGCAGACCTGTGATGCGCATGTTGCAGCGTGCTATCGAAAGCTCTAAAAGTTTCATCATCTCTGCCCTGCTTTCTTCTTTAAATCTGAACAAGTTGGTCTGACATCTTGACAAACCTGCAGTGGTAGCCGCTATTCTCTGGGCTCTGCGATGCTGCCCAAAGATGAAAAGAAGAAGAAAGACACCAGAAAGTCAGCCAAGAAAGACAAAGACTCAGTGACCACATCTGGGGGCAAGGCCAAAAAGAAGTGGTCCAAAGGCAAAGTTCAGGACTAGCTCAACAACCTGGTCCTGTTTGATAAAGCTTCTTATGACAAACTCTGTAAGGAAGTTCCCAACTATAAACTTATAACACCTGCTGTGTGTGAGAGACCTTCAGTCTCTCAGAGAAGCAGTTCAGGAGCTCCTTAGTAAAGGATGTATCAAGCTGGTCTCAAAGCACAGAGTCAAGTTATTTATACCAGAAACACCAAGGGTGGAGATGCCCCTGGTGCTGGTGAAGATGTCTGATGAATAGGTTCAATCAGGTGCACATTTAGAAAAAAATAAAATTTTATTATTAAATTTAAAAAATCTGAACAGGTTGTTCAATGCATCTACTGTGTTTCCTCCCAATACTATTTTAAGGCAAAAATGTTAAATGCATAGGTGTTTGAAAATAGATTTTTGGAATAACTGAATCCACATCAGATTATTAGGGAAGTGTAGGTACTGCATCCATTTAGACAAAATGGAATGTAAATCCTAGTTGTACTGTTTGCTAACAGCATGTCAGCCAGGCTACCTTGCCAGACTTTTCTGCACTACTGGAATAAGGCTGATGATGACTGTTTTCATAGACAGCTATGACTAATAAACAAAGTGACAACATGAAGTGCTTGATATATGGTGAACACTCAATCCACCCACGTGTCCAACCTGTCCTTACTTGGGCTGCACTGGATGAAGAATTTTCTTTCACATATAAAATATATAACTTAATATATATGAATATTTCATTTTTATTGTAGCATTTAAAAATACAAGTTCAAGTTTAATACTTAAAAAAGAAAACATACATGGCTGCTCAAAAACAACAAATGCTGTTCACCACAGGCACATACTACAGAGGTAAACTCAAATGCTAGGCTCAGTAATCTCTGTCTTCTACTCACCACCCACGCTGGTGTCTGATACACAAGGATATGGGTTAAACTGTGTGGGCGGGCTCAGGAAGTCAAGTGAGCCCCGCCCTGCACCCTCTCCTTACACAGCCCTCTATTGTCATCTCCACCAGCCAGTGCTTAAGCATTGCACAATTGAGTCATGAAAAAAACAAAACAAAACCCTCAGTACCACCTGATGGTGTTAAAAGTTTCTGATGTGGGGCTGTGCTACTAGTTAGCTCCCCAGAGCTGCATGTGGTCAGGGGTTGCACATGCCTGTGTTCCTAACACAGGAACCTGTCTGCTATGCTGCATTATTGTATTGTAATACAATAAAACCTATTGCCTTGCACCAGCGACAGCCCACAAATGCTGATTCTGCCGTGGCTGGTAACCTCCAGAACAGTAGGGAATCTCTTTCTTCCATGTGCTTGAGGTTGGATTAAATATTCTTTAAAACCCATTTAGTTCTGTAGTATGGTAAAATATTTAAGAGATTAAAAAATAAAAGGAGTTTAGTTCCAAGAATTTAGGAGAATGTCACATGTATACAGTCCTTAATATCTATTCTATGATTGAATTTGTGTGTGTGTCTCTCTGTGTGTGTGTGTGTGTGTGTGTGTGTGTATTTAGGACGGGGTATACAGAGCGTACAGGCTCTCACTATTAGATCAGACTCAGTGATCCTGCTGTTCACAGCCTCCCAAGTGCTGGGATCACAGGCACGTGCCGCCATGGCCAGTCTCAATCGCCATCTCAGCCTGCCTGTTGGTGCGGCTGGTAGGGTAGGCCCGGGGATCAAACTCCGGGCCCCTGCCTCTGCCGAAGCAGTCACTTTAATCCACGGGGCTATTTGGCCAGCGCTTGAATTTTTTTTTATAAGATCTCGCATTTTGAAATATAAATATGGGAAGTGTCCTGTTTCCTAAAGATACTTATGAAGGAGGTAGGGATGGGACCTTTTAGAAT